>JAHBCN010007811.1:0-41540 GCA_019359885.1 Listronotus oregonensis | reverse complement strand
TTTACATTTTAAACATATCTTACCAGATATAAAGTCCGGTTAAAACAAAAACGAATGCCAAAAGCAGCAGGAAGTGATTTTAGAGTTATGGACATAAGTTCGATGGTTTACATCACTATGTCATTCCCGTGCCAGGAGGAAATCAAGGCGATGGGTGGATCAACCGTAAAGAAAGGCCGAACAAGGGCAAAAAGTGCAATATGGGGTTTTTGCGTCGATTGTTAAACCTTTTCATGAGAAAAAATATTTTGATTTTTTGATTTTACTTTTTCACTCATGTTTTTTTGAAGTGCAACTCGTAACGAGGATGGAACTTGGAAATTTTCCCCCCCAAAGTTGCATGGCCAGTTTAAAAAAAGGTTTCGAAATCTTGTTAAGTACGAAACATTTGCCATCCCATTTCTAATCAATCGTTTAAAAAACCAGAATGCATTTGTGGAAAAGTCCACTGGAAGGTCTATCGTGACTACAGAACCTTTTTTTGATGATATACGTGCCCGAATGGAGCACAGTCCTAACAAATCGATTTAGAAGTTGTCTACTTAGACAGGTAAGGATACTATTTTTAATAAAAATTAAAATTTAGGTTAACAGTGTCATACATTAACCACAATCAAAAATGGAAATGCTCCCATAAAGGGGTCACAGTATTGCAAGAACTCCTTCCCCACTAGATTTTCCAAAGAGGGTGCAGTTTTTCCAATGGTTTAATAAGACTTAACAATGATTTTTTTTTGACGTACTTTCATTTGTCCGGTTATGTTAACAGTCGAACTGCCGTTGGGGACCACGGTAACTACCTTTATCGAAACAAGTTTGCACCCAATTAAAATGGAGTCTGGGTAGAATTTCGAGAAGAAGGATTATAGATCCAATATATTTTTACGATACAGTAAATGCTAAAAGGTACCATAATATACTGCATGAATTTTTCAAACAACTTAATGATGAGGAAGTTTAGAGGGGCTATTTTCAACACGCTGGTGCTCCTGCACACACAGCTCGGGCAACTTTGCAATACATAGCCAATTTTTATGAAGATAGAATAATAAGCAGATACGTATGGGCACCTCGTTTACCACATCTAACGCCATTAGATTTCTTTTTATTTGGATATTTAAAAAATAAGGTCTTCAGAAACAGATCTTATAATGCTAATGAGCTAGAGGAAGCAATTAGATCCACGATAGCGCACATTACCCTTGACCAGATTCAAAATGTATTTGATAATTTAAAAAAAAATTATGCTGGAAAATGAACGAAGAATTTTAAACACTTGCTTTAGTGTAAATTATTATTGTAATATTATTAAATTATTGTTATTAAAAAAACCCCAAAAATTTTTTTTTAAGTTATGCCATTTTTTTGAGAAAAGAGTTTTAATCTAAAAAATTTTAAAAAAAACTGTGTAAACTACGTTTTTGTGGCTTGAATTTTGCTATTGGTTTAAATTAACAAAAATCCACACATAAATAAAATTTATAAAAGATCTTCGCTAACCCCAATTTTTTTTGCTACCTAAAATTAGCAAATTAAATTATTGACAAACAAAAGATTCAAATCTAAATGCATGCAAACATTATCCAAAAAGGCTGTAATAGCTTGGTTCAAATAAGGGGAACAAAAAAAAAAAATGGAAATTTTTAACCTTAAAAAAAAAAATGTTTTTGAATTTAAAATCTGAAATAAGGAATAAATATTTATTTCTAGAAAAAATTTAAATTTTTTGGGAACCGCAACATTTTTCAGGGGGTTTAGGACATTAATGAAGATCCGTATGCTAAATATGGCAGATATTATTTTTTATCTGATATTTTATGTACCATTAGGGGCCCTTTGAAAAGAAAAGAAGTCAAGAAAATTATATTTTTAGACAGCTTAGGTAAGTAAAATTGCTATATTATTTTCTTTCTTAGGGGTTGGTCACTGCCCTACCGAAAAAAATGTTGTTTTTTACAGAGCGTTTACATATATGTAGTACGCTTAACCTGACTAATTCATTATTCTTTGAGTTTCTGAATTTTTCTATTATTTAGTACTTTTAAATAAAGCTAATTTATAGAATGCCTTAAATTTTTTTTTGTGGTTTCACATGATTCTGTTTAAAATTTTTTTATTTTTCCGTTGAGAGGTTTTTACACATTGACGGTTGGGGCTTACGATCGGGATTTTAAAAATTGTAATTGTGTGAATTTTACGCAAAGGTTCCAGGCAGGTTTATTATCATTTGGTTTTTTGCAGGCTTGTAAAAAGCTTCTCAAATGAAATCAGGGGGGACCGGATTCAGATGTGACTTTAATAAATTTGGGGCACGATTTGAGTTCAAGATGTTTAAAAATAAGGCCCCCAAAATATTTTATCATTGCTAAGCAGACAATCATCGTCCAAAAGTCTCGAGATTCATTTTGAAGTGGCTGCCTTCTTCTGGGTTCTTTGGAATCAAAAAGAATCTTGTAATGGCACTATAGATTTCTTTTTTGTATTGCCAAGTCCAGGCTGGGCCAAAATCAGGTCTGTGAAATTGAAGCAGGACAAATTTCAAGGAAATTACAACCCAAGCGGCTGGTAGGGGGCGTTATAGGATTTCGCTTGATCAAATATGAAATAACCAAACGATCCGCAATTGAAGATGAAGAAAAGAATTAAAAAAGAAGTGTGATCAAGCAAAAATATTTTGGATGTCTTTCACACCTTATCTTAACATCGGTGCCATAGCATTTTTTTCTTTTTGGACGGGGGGTAAAGAAATTTTACATGTTTGCCCCATAGACGATTTTTTTTTGGGGGGAAGTTTTTCCGGACCGCCAAAAGTTCAAATAAGCAAACGGGGGCCCAAAAAAAATTTTTATTATTTGTTGAAAGCCCCGGACCAAAAACCATTAACAACCTAAAGCCGGCCTTTTCAGGTACATCAACATTTTTAAAATTTTTTGGCGCTCGCCCCCCGGACCCGGAGAAAAGGGGGGGGGTGGATCATTGCAAAAAGCGGATTGCCTTAAAAAAAAAATCGGAACACTATAAAAGGCAGGTAATTCAATTTGCTGGCCGCCCTTTAATTTTTTTAATAAAGGGGTTTTAACCAATGCAGTTTTGTTCATTTTCTTTTAAATTAAATTATTTTCAAAAAAAGTCAAATTTTTTTAAAAAAAGTTTTAATTAAAAAAATTTTAAAAGACGAGGCTTTTTCCCAGTTACTAAATGGGCAGGTCTAAACTTACCGGTTTGGTCAGTTTTTGATTAATTTTCTTATCTTTTGCGGTCAAAAAGCTTTGTTTTTTGCAGAAGGTTTTCGAATTTTAAAAAATCAACTTCCAAAAAAGTTTACCTCGTTGCAGTTTTTTGGTAAGTGGTTTTTAAATAATTATTCTGTTGACAAATTTTTTTTGGGGGGATTGTCTTTGCTTTCGTTGGCAAGGTTGGCCAAGAGGAAAATTTTTTTGGAAACCCCACAAAAACCCAAAAATTTTTCAAATGTGCTGATTGGCATCATATTCGTACCGAGTAAACCCGCCGATTGTTTATCCAGAGGAATTTTACCACTTATTTGCTTAATTAGAATTGGGTGGAAGGGCCCCATTTTATTTTTTTTTCTTTTTTTGAATACAGATATAAAAATTTTGTGGATTCCGTCCGATATACCTGAGGATTTGAGCAAAAGTACTGCCATTTAGCAGTTCTAAAGGCAATTGAAGAATTTGTTTTTTTTCGATTTTCTTTTTTCACTAAGATTGCAATAGTTATTGATTATGTTGATTTTATAATTGCCTTAAATCAAAAATTTTTCCGTTTGGGTTTGATGCAAACTGAAGAACTTAATCATGCACAACTTGTTAATAAGGATGTTCAAATTCAGTGTTTACTAAAGAATATGTTTATTTAAAAGGGGGAAAAATTTTCCAGTTCTAGTAAATTTTTTTAATTTTAAATTTACTTGATGATGGGGGTCAGGGGGTCTATCGGCCAATCTGTCCGCTAATAAAAACACCAATTATTTTGCATAAAAACATCATCAAAACCATTTATTCTTGAAACGAACATATGTTGTTACATTTTTCCTCAACAATTGTTATATTCGATTCGTCAAAGGTTTTGGCCAATTTCTGGCAAGAATTTTAGGTTTTTACGAAGTTGTTGGTGTGCTTTAAAGCAAATCCAGTGGAAAGAATTATCAAATGGGTTTACCTGAAAAAGTGGGGGCCTTTTTTAAACCCCTTTTTACCCACACGGGCATTATTATGCAGGCCCCATACTACTTAGGATGTAAACCCGTAATCCAAATATTTTAAAACTTATGTATGTAATTTGTGTGCATGAGTACTAAGGGGTCCATTTAGAGGTCGGCAGACAACTTATTTTTTTTCCGTATTAAAAAAATTTTATTGCAAAAGGGGCCGAAAAGGACAATGGTTCTATTTCGTAGGGGAATAATTGATTTTTTTCAGTTTTTTAAGGCAAATTAAGATAAAATAGCCTCTGATTTTTCATCTGAGGAAATATCCTGGCATTTTAATCCGCCTGGGGGGCCCCTTTTGGGGTTAGAGGCCGGGAAAAAATTTCAAAAATTTCCTTTAAACGCATTGAGGTAATTCCAAACTTACTTATGAAGACCTCTGCACGAATTAACAAATCGAAGGTGGTTAACTCCGGCCAATCCGCCTCCACGGACCCCCCCGGTCCAACGGCGCTTACCCTGCACATTTCTTGGTTGGAAAAAACCCTAACAGTATTCCGGAACCAGACCACACCATATTGAAAACGGCTACTAAGTATCAGACTTGCCAAGGTCCAACATTTTTGGAAAGTTGGAAGTTGAGTTTATCTCCGAATTGCAGTCACGTCTAAAGGAAAACCCACCCGAGACGGGCAGTGGATAATTTGGTTTTATTAAGGGGAAAAAATGTTCCAGTCTGTAAATGGAAAAAAAGGTACAGTGCTCGAACTTCACCATGGTGACGGCATAACGGGGCTAGTGTCCAATGGCTGAGGTTCTGTTTATAAACGATCTGTAACTAAAATATGTGTTTTGCCTGGTCAATGAACATATTAGTGTAAAGGTGCTGACCAAATGTGTTTGAAATAAGTTATTTCAATGGGGGATGTTAGGTGAAAAACTTATTTTTTTGTGCAAATTGGCAACGACGCATGCAAAAGCTCCGTAGCCCAAGTCTAGCGGGATTTTTCCAATCCGAACGAAAAAAAAGACATCTATACTTTTGGTCGTCGCCAGTAAAGACCGATCTGTTATCATTGTCATTTTTATTATTTATATAACGTTTTAATAGAGTATTTGTTAACAAAGTATTGCAAATTTATTTATCATAATCCACTATTTGAGCGAACAGTACTTTTTTCCGCCATACGTGGTTTCTAAAAGTTAACATCTTTATAACACGTGGCAAGAAAATAAACCAAAGGCTAACTTGTTCATAAAACATGTTGGCGGGGATATAGGTTTAATCGCACTTCACATGGATGGATGGAATCAAACACTTTTTAGGACTGGTTTGAGAGTAGCTTTTTACGACATGCTAGAAGACTGGCAAGCAAAAAGTTATTATAGGTGATAATCCAACCTCAAATTTCAGTAAAGCTGTTATTCGTGTGTGTGAAAAAAATTTGTCAATTTGCCGAAATTTCACTACATTTGTCAACCACTTTATGTGTCTTTTTAGACCTATGAAAACAGCATGTAGGACTATTTTGACAAATTATAAGATGAAACACAGCCGTCAGTCATATACCAACAGATGTGTTCTAAAAAAATATTGTTTTATGTGCTGTTCTGAAAAAAAATATTTAAACCTCGTTTAGTACTTACTTTATGTTTTTTTTTAATTTTTATTATTTCGTCCTAATATTTACTGTTTAACATGACTGAACAATGTCGCTCCATTTAACTTAATTTTATTAAATTTAAATTTAAAAACTGTTATGATTTGCGGGGGCAAGAATGATCGGTTTGGGATGGCCGCGTACTCACCGGGCAAGTAAAATGTTTGTAAGCGTTTCCAAACGGGATGTTTGTCGGGTGTGCACTAGGGTGGAGCGAAAAATTAACTTTTAAAATTTAAAATGCTTGTATGCGGAAAATGGTCTACTTAATTGTTATAATATCCTGTAAAATTTAAAATCCATCGGAGTTTGTTTAGCGGTGCCCCAATTCGAATTTCGAGTTCAGGCATTCCTAAAGCAAATCGTTCGCGTTCGAAATACTGATTTATTCCTTTGTAACAGGTACTGGCGATGTGTTCATTATTGGACAATTTGGATGCGATCTATTCTTGTTGTGTTAAATTGTGACCGTAAAAAAATTAAAATGCGAAAGAGGAAAAAAGTTAATGTTGCATTTTGGTTTAAAAACCATAAAAATAGAACCTGACAATATGCAAAAAAATTAAAGATTTTAGAGATTTGTTGTAAAAAAATTATTTGAATAGCATCATGCAAAAATTTTGACATTTACTGTGCAAATGCAAAAATAAAATACCGACTCGAGAGCATATTTTTTTAAAGATCAAAGGAATGGTCGAAAATGGTTATTGGTTTGCGATAAAGTAGGTACCAAAAAACTGGAACGTTCTACATATACAGAAAAATTGTGGAAATAAAGCCCCAATTGCTTCAAGATCGGACAATCTTTCATAATCAAAATATTGATAGTGAATCCTCAGATGACAGTGTCATAAGTATTAAGAGACAAATAAAAAACCAGAACAAAAGACGATTTACCGGAAACAAGAAAAACAAAACAAATGCGAATAAGTTTGCCTAACTTAGCTCAAGCATGCGATCGCACAGGAGTGTCTGATAGAGCTGCATCCATAATTAACAAACTTTTTTTGCAAAATATCATTTCAGTAGAAAGTCATGAAAAAAACATAGATCGAAGTAAAATTAGGCGGGAAAAAAAAAAAAAGGCGAAACAGATTAAAACTCATAAACAGAACATTTTTTAACTTCATGGGATTTATTTCGATGGTAGAAAAGACAAAACTCTACAAAACGAAATAAAGGACAATAAGTACTACAAAAGACTGTATCTGAGGCAATCATCTTAGTCTCCGCGCCAAGTCAAAAAATATTAAGACATATTATGGTATCGTCGGGTAATGCAAAAGAAATCAGCAACAAAATCTTAGACTTTCTGAAGACAAATTTGGGCCTTGACAATTTAGTAGCGATTGGTTTTATGAAACTGCTGTCAATACATGTATTCACAATGGTGTGATCCGTAAAAAAGAACTTGCAATTGGCCGATCTATGCAATGGTTCATTTGCATTTTACATACAAATGAATTACCTTTGCGCCATCTAATAAAGCATTTGGATGGAGAAACTGTCGGACCACATAAGTTTTCGGGAACTATTGGCAAAAACTGCAAAACTGCGAGAATCTTCCTGTAGTTACATTCAAAGAAATCCCATCTGATTTACCAAAATATCACGCGGATCTCAACAATTTAGCCCCAACCAGAAATATCTATAAAAAATTATAATCCGTATCAAACGGTACAATTTCTAGTCATTGAGCAAGAAGACAACCGAAAAATTTCCTTTTCAAAAAACGTTTAAATGTCCCTTTCCTTCAAAAATTTTGGTTTTTTTTGAGATTTTAAAAAGCAAGCCCTTTTGTTTTAATGGACCGATACATTTATTTAATTTAAAAAAAGGACCCGTATTTGGCCCTGAATTGCAAAAAAAGTGGAAAAAATAATAAAATTTAAATGGATTTTTGAAATCCTAAAAATGTCCCGATAGCAATGTTTTGCATAAACGGGGCTATCAGAGAATTAGGTTTGCGGCGAATCTTAAATCCAGAAACTCCAATGGGTTAAGAAAATTAAAGTTTCCAAAATCAACTTTAAAACCAATGACTACACCGAAATAAAATTCAACAATTCCCGATAAGGAACCCCAGTGAAAAAAAAATTACAACAGAAGATTGACAGATGATCAAAGATGTTCCTGAAAAATAGAAATAATTTTTCCCCTGTCACTCAGTATAAAACCCCTGCATTGCTCCAACAGGGCATCGTTAAAAGTATGTGGAAGCGGACAAGAGATGGGTTCATAAGGGCCAAATAGTTTTGAAACATTCCTAAATTTGACACAAAAATGAGTTCTTAGGCAACTAAATTTAAACATTTAAAATATTTTAAAGGTGAGTAAGGGGAACTCGAATTGCAGCCACCCCCGTGGCGAGTCCGGGTTGTTTTCACCGAAAACAAGCGAAGAGCTGCAAAAAAAAAACCCAAATTTTTTAGCTCCTTTGGGGACCCCCGCACTGTGGTTGATTTTGATTTTACAAGGAAAAAATTTCGATAAATCTGCTAACGGCAAAACATCATAAAAACATTAAAATTATTTTTAGAACATAATTATTGTTTGTTATCATTAAAAAAGAAATCCCAAAAAAAAATCAATTTTAAGGCTCGGAAAGTGTAACAAGTAAGTTTGGTTTAAACAAATTTATTTTAAAATATTCTGTACATTGGATTCAAAATTTTGTTGTTATTATATAATTAATTAATTAACTGTTAAAAAATGCTAGTTCCTTCCCCAGGTCCTAACGAGTAATTACCAACCCAAAATTTATTGTCTGTCAATTAGTTGCGAATATATTTTAAGAGTCGAAAAATGTTTTAATTAGAAATTAAATAATTTTTTGTTAAGTCAAAAAAAAATTTTACGTAGTTTCACAAAAAATTTTTTGAAAAAGTTTCTACAGGTGTGTGAATAAAACTGTACTCAGTTTATTTGCAGTAGGTTGCAGCCCCATTTACTACATAATTTTTTATTTTTAGATGTACCATCCACTCTAAAACGGCTTGATTTATTTATTTTTTTAGAGACAATAAGCTTTTTCAAAAGCAATTTCGACATTAGTACTTTAAAATCTATTAGATTATGTGTCTAAAAGAATGAAAATCAACCTAATGAGAACTTGCAGTCTGAAATAAAACAGTTTTTTTGTAATCTTCTTCGACGCTGGAAAGACGATTTCAGAAGTAAAAAAATTGTATAAAAAAAAAAAAAACCGGCTTGACGCTAAATTTACGGGTGGTAACAATGCTAATTTTAATTTAAAGCAACCGCAAATCTTAATGTGGTAGACCAAAAACATTTTTGTTAAGCAGTGAAAAAACCCAAAAAAAGACGCCTAAAAAATTAATTGTGTCTTACAGCGGAGAAACTTGCGTTTACCGTAGTTTGTTATCGTAAAAAGGAAAGTCATTTTACCTCCATATCATCTTATTTTAAATGCCAAAAAAATTGCTACCCAGAAAATATTACATATCTGAAACAATTTTCTGAGATAAAGCTCCAAAGTCTTCTAGACCATACAGGGTTCGCTTAGCAAACGTACAATCAGAAGGTTTAAAACAATTTATGGCAGAGCACATTACTCCCACCCTCAAACTCTCTTATAAATGGGGATTTGACGGAAGTTCAGGGCATTCTTTATACAAAAAAACGGTTTTCTGAAGAAAATAGACAATGTACAGATTCTGACATGCTTCTTATTTAATTGTGCCACTTACTTTATCTGCGAAAACTAACGATCAAAGACAAAAAAGGGGAAAAATCCTCGGTCATCCTCGACAAGATTTTGCAGGCCAATACGTTTTCAATTCATAAAAGAAAGCAATGAAACATTAAAACAAGAAAACGAGTATGTTCAAAATCAAATTTTAGGACTGACACCAACAGTAATTTATGTACAAAATGCCAAAATCAATATTAATCACGTTTTGATACAAACAATGATGGACGGAAAAGTTTGTAATACGTTGAGTGACAATTTATCTTCACAGAAATGTTACATATGCGGTGCCAGCCCTCCTGAAATGAATGACTTGGTTAATATAAAGGTCCTGTAATAAAAGTTCGTTCAATTATGGTTTAATACTTTCGCACATATAAGATTTTTAGAATGTATCTTGCACATATCTTACAAGTTAGACATAAAAAAGTGGCAAGCACGAGGAAATGATGAGAAAGAATTAGTTAAAGCTAGAAAGCAAATGGTAATAAAAAAATTAGGGATAAAATGGGACTCTTAGTAGATATTGTTAAGCAAGGTAGTGGAACAACGAACAATGGCAACACCGCTCGCCGATTTTTTAAGAATCCAGAAAAAGCAGCTGAGGTTACAGGTGTGAATAAATATCTAATTTTTAGTTTTTTTAATTTTGCTGTGCTTATCTTGTGGATATCAAATTGAAACGGAACGTTTTCAAAATTATGCATACAAAACCGTAAAACTGTTTGTTGATCTTAATAGTTGGTATTATATGCCAGCCAGCATTCATAAAATTTTAATTCATGGTGCAGATGTTATGGATAGTTTACTCCTACCAATAGGCCAGCTGAGTGAAGAAGTACTAGAAGCACGACATAAAGAGTGTAGAAACTTTCGTGAACATAATACAAGAAAAATGTCCCGAACGTAAACAAATGAGGATCTTTTACATAATTTACTTATTTCCTCAGATCCTTTTATATCGAGTATTAGGAATCTGCCCGTACGAAATACTAATACAATTCCGAAAGAAGTTTTAGAAGTTCTCAAAATTTCCGAATATACGCTAAAAAATTCCAAAGAAGAAGAGGAAGGACAAGAACATGATGAAATGAAAGAAGAAGAAAGTGATGACGAGTAAGATTAATATGGTGATATTTAAAGGACAATAGTAGTGTTATGCAAAACGAAAGTTTTGCAAGAAATCTGTGTAGTAAAGACATTGTATGTAACAGTAAATTTTATGAACTTATCCAAATTATAAGCTAATAACTTTCCATAGTTTTATCAACAATTAATCTTTAGATTTTTTAAATTTGTTTAAATGTAAAAAAAATTCATTTTCGTTAATATTACAGTTTACTTCCAAATAAATATACGTTATGTTGCTAGATACTTTCGATTGTTTACGTTTTATAAAAAAGAAAGTTTCTAAATAATATCGCCCCTTCAATGCTAAAACTAAATAACTTGATTTTGGGCTATTTTGAGTTATCAACAATTTCCCATTAAACATTTTGTCCTCTTTTCAACGCTATAACTAGATATCTCCTAGAATGACTAGAAGGTATTTAAATCAAGTTGCAAAAAGTAGGTAACTTCGACATTCCTATCCTTTTTTCTTCTATAGTTTGATATTTCAAGTTGCCTATTTGTTGCATTAAAATGATGGAATTATTTTACAAGGTCAGTAATAGATAACTTGAGTTATCTAGTTCTTGCGTATACTTGAATATCCTCTTCTCTGGTTAGTTGAGATATCCAGTTGTCAGTTGTAACTCGTGGCGATTAGAGACAGTGTTTTTTTTGCTTTTTTCTTGCGGAACGAGCTTATTTAAATAAAAAATATGACTTCCAGAGGTAGAAAAATTCTGGAGGCATTAAAGCATGTTAAAGGTAAGTTAAAATAGGCCTAAAAAAGCAATTTTCGTAAATAGTAATTATATCCTAAAAAAGTTAGGTTATGTAAAATAACACACAAATTGATATTGTTGTTCATAAAAAAAAGGAATCTTATAAGCACTGCACACTATTTCTTTCTTTTAGAAGCCAAAGTAAATGAATCGGGGGAATTATTTCCATTTAGACACAGGGCCAATCACGCTCAACGGATACCGAAAGTAAGTTGCTTTTATAGTTTAAGAGGTACATCAATGGCATTATTTTCATTTAACAATTATTTATGGTTTTTATTATAGGGGATGAGTTACCAAGAGCAAAGGACGTTTCTAATTTGGCTACGATAGAATGTCAGCCTGGACCCAGTGCTACATCCGTTATCAATGATGCTCAAGGTATAAAAAAACTTTACTAAAAGCTTTTTTAAATTAAAACTTATGTTATTTCTAGATGGTAACAATGGTTTTACGGAAAGGGTACATATGGCTATTATGCAATCTGGGCCAAGTGGTTTGTGCGTTGAATCAGATGTTGAGCCCTTTTCTCCGGAACATTCTGATTTTATTCCATAAAGCTCTTCAAGCGAATCGGACAATGAATTAAAACCCATTTCAAAAAAAGCTCTTCCAAAAACAAAAAAAAAGAATGTATAAGAGGAAATCCGGAACATCTAAGCAATCAGAAAAAATCGCGAGGAGAATTGAAGAAGTAGATTTTGCCGAAGCTCACAAAGAATTAGAAGGTATGGAGGAATTTCCAACTAGAACTAGCAAGCCTAGGAAAAGAAGAAAGAATATTAACAATTGGAGCCGAAATCTATCAAAAAATAGAAGACTGCACGGAGAGACCTATGTTTCATCAAAAGGAAAGTTTATACCTGGAACATCTATAAAAGATCCTTGTCCACCAACTTGTAGACGTAAGTGCAGCAGTAAGGTTTCATATGAAGAAAGGCTTAAAATATTTCAGCATTACTATGAGTTGGATTCTTACGAAAAGCAAAGGGACTTTATTAATAGCAACACCGAAAAAATAAAGAAAAAATGGACCACTACACAAAATTCAAGACGGGATAGGACAATTTTATTTTTTTTTACCTCGAACTGATGGCAAACTTTAGGTTTGCAAGAAAATGTTCATCAGTACTCTTGGCGTACGCAAAGGTGTGGTGGACATAGCTTTGAAGAAAAGAACAGAAGGCAATGTTAGTACCAGTGACAACAGAGGAAAACACGTCAAAAAATCAACATCTCCTAAAATTCTTCAAACAATTAGAAGTCACATTGAGAAATTTCCAGTGATGCCTTCCCATTATTGCCGTGAAAACACACAAAGAAAATACCTATACCCAGACTTAAACATAACAATAATGTACGATATGTATAAAAAAGATTGTGAAGAGCGAAATGTTGAATTTGGAACTGCAGCTATTTACAGAAAAGTGTTTTGCAATGATTACAATTTGGGCTTCTTTCGTCCACGAAAAGATCAGTGTAGAACATGCATGGCCTATAATACCCCTGGAAGTGATCAGAATGGTTTGGAGTCAGAATATCAAGGACACATAGCTGCGAAAAATAGAGCCCGTGAGGAGAAAACATCTGACAAAAAAAAGCTGCTAAGTCCAAGGGAAATGTTCTTTGCTGCAACTTTGATTTGCAGCAAGTTCTTTTGGTGCCAAGTGACAAAACCAACAATGCGCTATTTTATAAGAAAAGACTTAAAACCTACAATTTTACAATCTATAATACCGTTTCTCATCAAGGTGATTGCTTTTTGTGGAGCGAAGTCGAAGGAAAAAGAGGTAGCTGCGAAATAGCTAGTTGGCTGTATTCTTATTTTAGATCTTTGCCAGAAACAGTTAACAATATCGTTTGCTACAGCGACAGGTGTGGAGGTCAAAACTTAAACAAGTATGTAGCAAGTATGTGCTTGAAAGCACTTCAAGAAATCCCTCATTTGCAAACCATAGACTTGAAGTTCTTGGTAAAAGGACACAGTGAAATGGAATGCGACTCAATGCATGCTGCCATAGCTACCGAATTTAAAAGAGTCGGCAAGGTAAATATTTCTTCTGACTGGAGAACAATTACAAGATGTTCTCGGAGAAAAGGGGACAAACCATACATAATTCATGACGTCACACACAAAAATATTTTTGATTGGAAAAAGTATTCTGAGCGGGCTTATATTTTCCGGAAATAAGACATCAATAGAAAACCCGTAAGTTGGCAAAAAATATCCTGGATGAATTTTTCGAAAAATTTTCCTAATATTATTCGTCTTAAAGAAAATTTTGATGACGAATTTAGATACTATAATTGCCAAAGAAGACACGCACTACAGCCGTTGTCCTGGAACCACTATATACGGGACATATAGGTTTAAAAAAGAGAAATATAATGATCTTAACTCTTTATGTACGATGAAACCTCTGGGTCTTCCTGAACAATTTCGGTCGTTTTATCAAAATCTGCCTTGTCAGGATCGTCCAACTAATAGAGGAATAGAAGTTTCTTCTGATCATGAAGAAGAATTTGAATAATCTTTCTTTAACAAAAAAAAAACACATAAATAAATAAATTTAGTTTATACATGTTAAACAGATAGGTTTTGTTTTTTATAAAAAAGTTCATGCTAAAAATAGATATATTGCAAATTTGTGCTAAAAGTAGACATCTTATTTCAAACTTTTGTTTATACACAGTTGTATAATTTTTTTAAATGTTAATGCTTAAAACTTCCAAAAATGTTAGTTTCTCAGAATAAAATTTAAGTTTGTAGAAATATTTCTTGTATTTTTTTTTGACCCGAAAACTTTAAATCAACTTTGTGCAAAACGGATGTTTTAAAGTTATCTAGTTTTAGCATTAAGGGGGCGATATTGTCCCAGTAAAAGATTAAAATCAACCACTGTGCACCGGAAAAAATTGTCCTATAAAACTCATTTTTTGCAAGCTACTTATACTACACGTGAGACCACTTTTCCGCATGCAGGCACAACGATTTTAAACAAAAAAAATTTTTCGTGTTCGCTCTACCCTAGTGTGCACGTACCTCCCGCAAATGCTTATACACATTTGTGTGTCGTTAAGGATTAAAAGAATTTGTCGTAACTTGTGTTTGTTTCAATTTGTGGATTAGTTTTTGTGTGGACGGTTCGTCTGCGGCCGCTAAGCTTTATCAAATTTTTACTGGAAAAAGAGATTTACTGCTGGTTTATGTTTGTTATTGTGCCTTTTCGCTTGCTATTTAAATTTCCATGAAGTCGTAGGACCATGAGCGGTGTTTGGAGCTGATTAACTTATACGAGTTGAAGCCTGAATTATTGGATCCAAAACACCGCTTTTATCACTTAAAAAACTAAAAAACAAAATGCTTTAAACAAAATTGCTGTAAAACTAAATACCACAAGTAGAATTGTAAAAGCCAAATTGGATTTGTTGACTACTTTCTTCAGAAGGGAGAGAACTAAAGAAATAAAAAGTCTCGGAACAGGTAAAGGTAATTATCCATCTTACCTTAAATAAAAAATAATATTAAAATTTGTAGGGTTGGGCGAGGTGTATAGAAGTCAAAGATTTGCTTATAAAGAGTTCGAATTTTTTAAGAATAGAAATAAATGCCGACCATTCAAAAGCACAATTATTCAAAAAAAAAATAAAGAGTTTCAGAAAGAAATGTCACAGATAAGTCAAAACATATCGTTTTTATTTTTTAAAACGACATAAAAACTATTTGGTAGAAATTCACAATGGTTTTTAAAATTTACGCAGTCATTTTGCCACGGAATAGTTTCATTAGTCAAAAAATATGTCGAACATTCTTTAGGGATTTCCTGAGCAGTTGCCGATTTTCGGGGGATTTCTTTAATATTAATTAAAGAGGACATTTCCGTATCGCTTCTCTAAATCTCAGGCGTAACCACTTCATATCTTTCCACGTCATTTGTGCCTTGTGAACAATATAGGTATACAGATTTGTTTTTTCGTAAGAAATTGTGTAAATATACACAGGCCATAACCAGTTTAACTTTTTCGGGTTCTAAAAGCATTGGTTTTCTTGGTACACGAAATACAGATGCCATAATACCAAAGGCATTTTCAATACCGCCGTGCTCGGCTCAGTCTGTAATTGAAAATTCTTTGTCTTGAGCCTTGTCCAAAAGTTGCAGAAAAGGATTTCATTACATTTTTACTTAAAGCCCCATCTCCTAATATTACATAAGGAATAGCTTTTTCTTGACCAGGCAATACTTGCGGTGGTGGTATATTTAAATTTCTATTTTGAAGTTGGTGATACAACTGTGTGTGAACATAATCCTTATAAAGCTTTAAACATAGGAATTTCAATAAAAACACCTCCATCAGAAATCCTTTCTTGAGTTCCAACCTCACAAACAAAAAGTTAAAACTTGCATACTAGCGCGAATTACACTATACTAAAAAATTACTTAACTATAAAAAATGAAATACTCGGTTCCACTATGCTGCCCTTCTAAGGCTAACAACACCGTATTTGTAAAAAAATTAAAAATGAGATTTTTTGCTTTAACGTATTTAAATATTGTAATTTTCAATTTTTCCTACGTTAAATCACCGTATCTGACCCAGAAATATATAAAATCAAATAATATTAACCCCGTATTCGAAAATAACTTAAGAAATACTAAGGCTAAACCCAGTATTTTTAGTTAACTAAGCGCTTTCTCCGTATCTGTAATCAGATACGGGTATTTTTTCTAGCAACTTTCAAATACGTGCTTTATGCGTAGAAATATGACCTGTTGATTCCTGAATTTGCTAACGCGCGCTTTTTTGTCTTTTGATTTTTAGTTTGTCAGTTACTTTTGTAGGCTGCTGCACGTGGTGATGTGGTCTTCTAAATATTGCAAGATTTTTTTAAATTTAAATTAAGGTCATTATATAAAAAAATTAGTTTCCCTGGCTACATCCTTAAAAGTGATTCCAGTGTTTTCAGAGGATGAGTTTTTCTTGGGTAACCTAGATTCAAGTTATAGTTATAATAATAGTGATGGAAAATTTATAAAAATTACCCAGAGTTGCGTTATTAATACTCAGTTGGAACCGAATAATACAACATACTTAGACTTGGGTGTTACTAAGAGTAAGTACAAATTTTTATGACCATATATACACATATACAACAATTGAAAGATCGTAAATATAAGTTATTTGGATCTTTTTTGTTTTATATTATTTTGTTACGTTTAAAGTTATAAGTTAATAAATATTTGTAAGGGAAACCATTATTAATTTTAGGTGCAGAAGAATACATTGATAATAACCAATTGGATGATGTATCAAATAATGAACTTTATCAAAAATCTCTGAATATCAAAGAAATTATTGTCTCTGGTAAGTAATTTAATATTAAAAAGATTAGTTACAACTCACAATGTTTGGGATATTTTTTTATTTTTGGGTTTTTAGCCTTATAATTTGAAAATGCTTAAAAAAAAATCGTCTAAGGGGGTTATTTGTGATTCCCGATTTATTAGTTATATTTACAGTGTTGCAGAGTTTACATAATTTTAGGTGCAGAATCGGAAAACTGGGATTACGGATTGATAAATGGGTCAAAAAATGTACTTACCGAAAAATCTATGGACATTACAAATACCATTGGTAGATCTGGTAATAATTTTTTGTAAAAAATATTACGCAATAACTTCTTGTTCTATCTTTTTAGATTTGGCGGTAGAGGCTAGTCCCTCGGAATTCCTTGAAAAAGAAGTTAATGAAGAGAAAAGCGATTATCTGGCATTCACAACAGATAAAAATATTATTATTATTCAAGATACCTCAAGTAGACCAATAGAAAATAATGAGATTGAGTATATGGAGGATGACAGAAATAATAATGATGTTGATGAAAACGAAAACAGACAAATGGAAACTAACTCAACTGAAGAAATGGAAGAAAATGAGACTGATCTAATTAATTTAAAGAAAAGGATTAATAATATTAATAAAAACAATAATAAGAATAAAGGAAACAAAAATGAAATTGGCGGATCTGAGGAAATAGGTAGGTAATTATTAAAAAGTGTGGGCTTTCTACATATTTAACAAGGCTTTTCTTTATTGTAAATTATATTTTCAGATGCCGATGAAATAGTTGAAACCCACACGAAAAAAGGTGAAAACAGAAAAAGAAAAAAATATAAACATTCCAGAAGTGTAAGAACTGAAATTAAGCAAAAGAACATAATTTTGCGACATACAGTTGGACCAAGTTGTATAAATTGTAAATTTAAGTGTCACAGTTTTTTCTCCGGAGAGGAAAGAACGAGAACAAATCAAGAATTTTGGAAATTAAACTGGAAAGAAAAAAGAACGTTTGTTATGAATTCAACTGAAAATAAAGTACCAAGGCGAAAAGTGGAAGGCTCAAAGAAAAACAACACTTTTACATATTTTTTAAAAGACGCTAGTGGTACAAAACGGCGTGTTTGTAAAATTTTCTTTCTTACAACATTGGGGTACAAAAAGACCAATAATTGGATAATTCATTCAGTGTGGGCGAAAGCTAACAGCAAAAATCAAGTACAGAATAATGATTCAGATCGACGAGGTAGGCATCCTCCTAACAAGCTGTCAAATACCCAAATAGAAACTCACATAGATTCATTTAATTCATCTGTGTCACACTACAGAAGAGTCCACGCTCCTAATCGACTATATTTGCCAAGCGATTTAAATGTTACCCTTATGTTTGCAGACTTAAAAAAATATCCCGATTTCATCTGCTCATACGAAAAATACAGAAAAGTCCTTAAATCGAAAAATATATCTTTTGCCAAATTAGGAAACGAAGAATGTGAACTCTGTGAATCCTATCATATGCATAATCCAGAGCACACAGCTGAGTCCTTAAACGAAGATTGCGAAAAATGCTGCAGTTGGAAAGATCATATTGAAAAGGCAACAGAATCTCGTAAAAGATACGCATTGAATAAAGAAAACTGCAATGAAGACAAAGATAATTTATGTGTGTCTGTTGACCTTCAGAAAGTAATAATGCTACCTAGGATGGAAATGTTTAAAAAAGCAATATTTTCTCATCGCCTGATAGTCTTCAATGAAAGTTTTGTACCCGTCGGAAAAATTAGACACTTCGTTCCATTTGCCGTTTTGTGGCATGAAGCCATTAGTGGGCGACATCAAGAAGACATTATTAGTGCCTTTAATGCATTTTTTCTCCATCATAGGGATGTCAGAAATGTTACTTTGTGGCTAGACAACTGCTCTAGCCAAAACAAAAACTGGGCTTTTTTGTCTTTCTTGATTTATATTGTAAATTCGCCTGCTATAGCTGCAGAAACAATACATGTAAACTATTTTGAACCAGGGCATACCTTTATGTCTGCAGATTCGTTCCACCATCAAGTAGAAGAATCACTAAAACGTCAAAAGAAAACATATGATTTTGCAGACTTTGAAAATGCAGTACGATTAAGCAATAAAGGAAAAGTACAGATTAAGTCTATGGAAGTAAAAGATTTTCAATTATGGAAAAATCTCAGTTCAGCTAGTAAAATTAAAAATCAAAATCCTAAGTTCTATATTACCAAAATAACTGAATTAATGGCAAAGAGAAATGAATTTGAAATTTACTACAAATGCAAATCTGATGAAGAATGGCAAAAACTCGATTTTTTGCTAAAAAAATATATTGGTGAAATGCCAACACCTTCCATAAAAACGGCACCCAATGGATTTGAACGAGAAAAAGTCGACAATTTGTTTAAAGCTTTAGGTTCCATCATGCCAGATAATCGAAAAAAGTTTTGGGAGAACCTTCCAGAAAAGGTTATTGTCTAATAAAAGTGTTTTTAGGATACCTACCTGATAACCGTAATAATATATGTACTCGTATTTTAGTTAACCATAGTTATAAGTAATAGCTCAAATATTTGATAATTTCACATTTTGTTAATAAAGTAACCTAAAAAAATTATGTGTTTCTGTTTCATTTAAGTAATAGCTTGATTTCCTACATTAAATACCGGTATCTGCCAAATACGATGAATAACCTTTGTAAATTCGAGAATGGCCTAGGTCTAATACCCGTATTTGCTAAATACTAGGTTTTTACGTAGGAAATTGGCCAAATACAAGTAAAGAAATTGCTCGTATGGGGATTTATATCATAAAAACAATAAAATATATATTTTTTAGGTATACCTAAGGGTCTTAGTTCCCTTTTTGTTTAATATGATCAACTACTAATAATTACGCAAAGGTTCGTTGAAGCTACAAATCAAATATAAATATAAATCGATATTCCGCCATTTCTAAAAATTTTCAAATACGGGGGTTAGGCTTAGCACGGCAGTATGCTTGGGGCACTGCACAACAACGTGCTTTCCGCCTATTGGTCAAATGCATAGTTCCACAAAATTTCAAATTGCCTAGCGACATCCAACCATTCATTTTCAGATTCTGGCATCTGAAAATAAATTCGTTTTTTTAAACAGTGGCAATACATGTATAAAGGATGTCCCGAGATGAGTGGAAGAAATCTGTTACAGTTCAAAAATTGAACTATAACAATTTTCGATTTAAAATACCTTTTTGCATAAATGCCTTAAATGCGGAAAGCAGGGCTATAGTTTGAAATGTTGTTTATGACTAGCTATGGTCTGCGAAATGTTTTGTGTTTGATTGTTTATTGACCTTTCCTTATTTTCAGGGGTCGTTAACATGTTTGTGGTTGTTTTTGTAACCGTGTAGAGTATTTTACATTGTTTTCTTTGGAATTATTTATATTCATAACTCTTTGTTTTGTTTTTGTAGTTTTGAAGTTTAAAATTTTGACGTTTTAAAATAAGTCAGGTTTATGGTGAAGTTGTTTTCTTTTCTTCTTTTTCTTGTTGGCTAAAATGACTGGCAAGATGTCGTAGTAGCAACGCCGCTTGATACCGTGAGAGGTGATCACGAAATCGAGAGTGATTCCTAAATCTTTCTTTTTAGAAAGTTCTGACAGAAACCGGTAATATCTGGATTTCGGGTTTGTATTTTGCGGGGCTGAAAGTGCGTTGTTTGTTAGTAATATCTGGGTAGTTCCTGGTGGCTTAGAGCCAACCCCTAGGAATGATGGCAAAAGGCCAGCCAGCGAGCCAGTGATGGATTGTGTGTGAGTTGGTAGAATTGTAGCAAGAAGGGTTTTGGTACTGCCAAGGTCGTCCTTGACGAAAACGCTGTTGGTGTAAAATTAGTTTTGGGAAAGCTTTCTCTCTCCTGCTGACCACCAAGGAGACAGCCCACGTGACGGCAATGTTCTAAAAGTTGATTTTCAACCCTTTTCTTGGGGGATTGTTGAACAAATGCCTAAGTAAATTTCCCATTTGTTTGTGCTAATTTTAGTACGTTGTTTCGGAGTGAAATGTCACGTTATCCGTATATTTTTGGGAAAATTTATGTCTTCCTAAAGAAGGATTATACCACGTGGAAACTTGTATGGAACCCTTTTTCTTCGTTAATGTCTTATAAGGGGCGATAGTGGCTCGTTAAGTTTGTGGAAAAAGGTAAGAATTTTACTATTTCACACAGTTTTATCAAATTGCTACTTTGAATTTTCGATCTAACTTTGAAAACGTATTGTATTCGATTTTGGGGTTATGATAATTGCGTAGTTAATTTATGGGGTTTTCTTTAAATGGATTGTTTTTTTTAAGGGGAGAACTTTGTCTAGAATTTTTATGCTTATTGGGTAATTTATGTAAGGGATGTAATTTCTGTGTTTCGTAAAGTATCATACGTAACCATGCATAAAGCTTAGACGAGTTGTTTTTTTAGGGTTCTTCTTTCTTTCTGCTCTTTTCTTTTCTATTCCGGCTTTTACCTCTGTTATTTCTTCGACTTGATTTTGTGTTCCGGCCAATGCTGCTTATGCCTAGTTCCAGTTCGAGTTAATGGATTTAATCCCATGCTTTATGGTGGGATTCAAGTGACAAACCCATGTTGCCGACATTAGTTGCTGATGACTGACAGCTAGACTACCATTTCTAAGGCACAACCACTTGCTTCCATAATAACAGGAAAATCACAGCTAAGTCTTAAGTTTAAGAAAATTTTTGTAGATTAATGATATTACATTGACTTAAGAGAATGTCATGTCGATAGTCTAGCCTTAGATTTGAACTGAAATTTTTATTGAAAACATCTGCTAATCATTTAAATAGCTTGATGTTACTTAATGCCTTCTCTGTCTGAGTTAACAGTCATTAACACATTATTTTCTCGGTACCTTCACTAAAATCTAAGACTGGAATTTGGACATAAGTATACACATGTGCACTTTTAAAGCTTTAAAGGTTACCGAAAGAACATTTATTATTATGGTATACCTTAGGGGTATATAGTCACTTACTTTTAACACTATTCTATTGGGAAACAAATTGGTAGGAACAGTTGGTACTTGTGAGTTGTAATCATATACACGAGTACGAGTGTTGTATATCAATCTGTGGTAGGAGGTATAAGATTTATTGCTAATCATTTGGTAATAATCTTATACGGTTTAATTATAAATATTGAATTTGATCATTGAAGATTAATTAGATAGATTTACTGACATTGTTTTTTGTTTAACCCTTGACCGGATATATTTTTTTGTTTAAGCCTTAGTGCCCTCAGATATTTTGCTGTAACTTCCATAAGTAATTCTGCTTCATTTTATTATTTTTTGTTTAATTTGTAAGTGCCTATGAAAAAGTGTTAAATGCAACTTATGGCCTTACATATATGTGGGTAACATACTAGAAGGTTTTCTGTAAAAGTTATAAGCTTACGGATTTTGTTATATATAGGATTTTACTGTTGACAGTTTATTAATTGTCCTGCTTTTGGGTTTAGTAACATTAAATTTGTATATAAGTCAAATTTGGTTAAACATTGTTATATATTTTTCAATAATTTAAAATCTTATTAAATTTTGGTTTAAAAGACGCATCCACCAATTTGGTAGGAATTTGTTACAATTATTTTATTATTTTTTTGTAATAAAGCATTAACTAGTATATTTATATTTTGACTTTTATTGACAATACCCCCCTTCAAAAATGCACTCGCCTTTGTGTAGAGCCTCATGCGACTGTAAGTATTTATTATTGTAACCATATTCTTTAGCCAATGATTATTTTTATTTTTTATTTCTGAGCTAGCCGAGCACTTCCTTAGATAATTATCTTTTAATTTTTATTAGATAATTATTTATTTTAATTTTTATTAAGTTAATTATTATTAAATTTATTTTTTGCCCAAGTGGGGCGTATAAAATTTTCGGTAATAAACGCATTCTACGTTCAAAATAAACCCTAGTTGGCTATATAAACATAATATGTCCGGAAATGCTACCCTTCTGAGATACAAAGTGTTAAAAGTTTATTTTTAAACCACTCTTGATATTTTTATGAAAATTGGCACACCTCTTTTAAGCATCAACAGGCATTTTCTAATGTAAAATATTTTATTTTTTAATTTGTACCAGTGGCGTCCGTATGGAGGCTGGGATAAATATTTGTAAAGGAAAAAGTGTAGAATATGCTTAAAATTTCTTCTCAACTCGGGACACCCCATTACGTTTTAGTTATAAAAATATTAATAATAAATATTTTTTTCCAGGCCTCTGGCGATTCCAAAAGTGTAAATACTGACCAACCTCGTGACCAAAGAAAAATATGTAAAGACACTGAAACAGAAGTTTCTTTGGTGGAAGACTTTGTACCAAAGAAACCCCTAGGGTAGAGTGGGGTTGACTGGACCGTCAGGTTAACTGGTCCACATTAAAATTTAAATATATGCGAGAACATTTTTGTGCGTGTGACATCACACGAGCATCCCCGATGCATACCAAATCTAATGCATAGGATGTAGATCGTTTTTTGTTGGTTTCTACCTGTTTCCAGTCAATCCGCGTTGAGAAACCACAGATAATACAAATGGGTCATTTATTGGGCAACCAAGACTCATAGTAGAAAATGCTGCTAGTTATTTATCAAATTTTAAACATCCCAAATCAGAAGATAATTATACAATGACATTTATTTAAAAACCAATTTATATACGACAGATTTAGTTTAATTTTCTTTAGTTACGATCAGTTTTTTCAGTGTTTCTACTTGGGTAATCAATTTTATGTTTTGATTATTTTGGATTGAAATAAAAGTTGCTTTTTATTTAATTTCTAATTTTTGTACAATATGAATAAAAATCAAAAGTCAAAGTTAACTGAACTTAGGCAGATAATCTAAAAAAAAGAGTGGCAGTATGTACATTATCGTTATTTAAAAAAACGCTAGATATCTAATTTATGTAGGTGCCTATCAACTCTGCTAATGCTTTCATAATTGTTGCACATACTTCAGGAACTATCTTCGAAATAAGTTGCTAGAAAGACCTAAAAGGATACATGAGACTGGCATAAGAATCTCCTGCGGACAAAAAACGTAGTGTTTTTGCCAATCTAATTTTCGACGGAACACTTGAACTGTAGTTTGTATCGATTCTAGAAATTTGTGGAACAATTTTTGACAAAAGAAAATTAAAATCTTCGGGTGCCATTCTGTTGAAGTTTTAAAACAAACTGCTTTTATCATTTGTTTAAATATCCTGAACTATAAATAACAAATCTATTCATTTTAAAAACTGAGACACCCAAAATTTTCTTTTCTTATTTCTCTTAACTTTTTTTTGTAATAATTTACACATAATTATAAAAGATGCAGCACATACAGCAGGTTTGTTTCTATTTATCAAAGACATGGCTTATTTTTTCTTTTTTAATAACTGTGCGGAACGCTCACAAACTCGCGACAAATGAGTTTACAAACGAGATGTTTGCCAATGAGGACAAACATTTGGTAGATGTTTAAAAAGCATTCACAAATAACATGTGCGACATATTTTATGGTGAGTACATGTCTTATTAGACAAGTAGTTAAACGCAACATATGGCCTATCAAAGTCGCCCCACTTGGAGTATGAATTTAATCAGCATGTTTTTTTGTTTTTTTAGAAGCACTTTTATACAATTGTTAAAATTATTATGTTGTATGGATTTGCATACCCAATTGATATGGTTCCGTATTGTTTTGAGTATGTCTGTGTATTTATTTTTTTTATAAATCAGAAATTATGAAATCGATCAATGTCACCACACTTACGGTAGTATTGGACGTCATTTAGTGGTGTTCACAAAAATAAAGAAGAAGCTCAGGAAATAATAAAATTTCTAGCTGGTAAGGATTTTACTAATAATAGATTTTTGTATAGGGCGAGTATAAGCTAAGTCGGAAATCAATGAACTATTCACCAAGCATCAGTTTAGTGTTTTAATAATATTGCATGTGAAAATGTTATAAAATATTTTGTTTTGGTATATTGTAGGTGATTCTTAACGAATTAATTACATTAAAAAAATTCGAAAACAATTCCAGCATGAACATAATCCTTATAAAGCTTTAAACATAGGAATTTCAATAGTCAAAAGACAACAAACAAAGAGAAAAAATCACATCTTCATGCCACTATATAAAATGCATTAAATGCAAGGAAATGTTCCCAAAATTGTTGCTAAGAGTACATGTTGCCAAATGTTATCAACGTGAAAGAGGGAAAAGAGATGTAGTACTACGCAGTAAACGGTTTCAATTAAGTATTCATAAAAATGCGTTCGATAGATGAGCCAAACAGTTTATCGCTAAAGGTAGAGAGAATAAAATATTAAAAGCAGTTTTGTTTGATAAGCTTTCCATTGTCTACGGAAATTAAATGTGTAAAATATATTATAATCGTCAACATATTGATATTATAAGATCACGTCTCAAAGAACTTGGACGATTTATAGCAGGATTTTAAAAATAAGGGGTACCAGATCTAAGTTAAAAAACATATTAAGTCCTGAAAACTGAAAGGAGACAATACAACTTCCTTGATAAAAATGTATTAGAAAAAATGATATAAGAAACGTGATTATACTAGAGACCTGCTTTGTCTAATTAAAGAAGGGTTTTTTACAGATATTAACAAGACTGTTAATTAAAATCAGAGTGAAATAAAAGGAATAAAAAATTTGCTAACTTACTGCAGAAGATATAAAGTGCTTAAAAACATACCTAAATAGTGGAACTAAATTTGCCTACAATTCACTTAAAGACAAATTTTCTCCTAAAGCCTGGAAAGGTCTTGCGGGGTATTCCCCTTTTTCCCTTCATTTATTTAATGGAAGACGAGCTGAAGAAATTTAAAAATCATTTAGGATTATAAAGGAAGATTCTTTATAAAATTTCGTTCTTGTTTTTATTATTGCTTGGTTTGAAAATTTAGTGTGGTGAACCACTTCACCAGTGTGTTAAGTTTTCAAACACTTTTATATAGCTGGCTAATAAGGAAACTAAGATGCTTATGTTTATTGGATCGACTTACATCGCCAAAGTTCTGTCTATCAAGATATAACTGTTAAATTTAAATGTTTATTTGATATAGGGGATAACCCAAAAGACCATATTGATGCTGAGAGTTCTAAAAAACTCATGGAATATTACAACGAAGATCTTAAAGAATAACTCATTACCGAAGCCTTGCAATTTAAACAATATATAAAAATATCCAACCCTGAAACAAACAGAAGTTGCTCAAAAATGTTAAACATTACCTATAGTAAGGAAATTATGGATGTATTTTCCAATTTATACACAACCCTAAAGATATATTTAACTCTACCCGCAACTAGTTGTAAAGCGAAGAAACCTTTTTCAAATTAACATTAAGAAAATATAGAACTGTTATGACAGAAAAAAGTTTGCAATTTTTGGGAATACTTTTAATTGAAAGCATTAAGGAAATTTTCCGATATTAAAATTAGAAAAAAAGAGCTGTTTCTTTGGACATAAATAAGAGTCAAATATTTTACTTACTAAATTTATTAAAATTATTTATTCCATTATTCAATTTATTCAATTTAAAAAAAAACAAATTGTTATTGTCATTGTATTTTATAGCAAATATTATTCAGATATTTGATTTTAAAATTCGTAGTATTACATAAATCTGAAATTTGTGTAGCAATAAACGCTTTTGTTATATTTATAATTTATTATGTTAATATTAAAAAATAATTATCAAAATCCTAAATTTTGGAATCCCTAATACTACTCCCAATGTTACACCTTAAATATTCACTGTCAATCTACAAATAACTTAACCTATAAATTACTATGCCTTTTTTTCTTAAAACTACGTTTCAATTTGTTTATTACAAATTGGCAAAAAATATAAGTGTGGTTTAGTGTCTATTTGAATCCTTTCATTTAGGGGGTTTTTTGCATAAAATTGTTATTTTTTTTTGAAACTCGACAAAAACCAATCAGTGCGCCAGTTCAATGAACTCTATCTTGTGATTCTTGTCATCTAAGGATATTAATTATTTATTTTGGAATTTTTCTATTATTCAGGTACAAATTATTATTATTTAACTTAAAATTTTAACTTTTTTTTAACTGATTAGTCACTATTTTTTATACTTTTAACTTAAAAAATTGGTTTGTGTTTATTATTAGTTTACCGTCAATTATGTCCATTAATTCATATTTCTTTAAATGGAGTCGTGAGGGAATGTTAGCACGATAATTAACAACTATCCTGTTTTTTTTTGCCGTTTTACCTTATATACTCGGCCAAAACAATTGAATATATTACGCAAAATTCGTCACGAAACAAAGAAATAAATAAAAATAAATATGGTGTTCTTTTATAAAATTTTGTTTCAGTACTCTATCTTTATTTTATTATTTGGGCTTTTTTAATGTCTGTAAAAATATAGCTTATTTTACGGGCTTTTTATTGATATGGGGCATTATAGGTTTTGCTTTAATTTTAATTTATAAAATTAACTTTATAGACAGCGATGCACGAAATTTGGTGCATTTGACAAGATTATATTTTGTCTTTTTGAATAAACGATATTTCCTCACTTAGATTCAAATACATTATCTAAATATATATAATTTTCCCTAACTTATGATATTACATTCAACTCATGATATGTCTTATTATTTACAAAAATCGAGGTTATTGAGTTCTAATATGTGTCGCTTATGCACTATGTCCTTTTTACGTAAATTTATGTAATTACCTTCGTTTATTTCTAACGTTTACCTATTAATTATTTAAATTGAATGTCTTTTGTAACTTTTACTATATAAGTTTTTAAGTTTGTCTCACGCGCCACTTAGAAATCTGACTTATTTTTGACAACTAAAGGCACTTTAATGTGTTCCCTTTTGTTCATTTTGTGCATAACACTATGTTTTTAGGTGCACTACTTACTTCTTAACCTGAGTCTATCTTACATCCTATTTATAGTGGACAATAAGCAAATTTCTGTATAATTTCTTTCGTAACCTTTAAATTTAGTTTATTTGGCCATAATCAGTGCTATGATGTAACGTTAGAGTTAAATAACCCCCGGGTTATATAACTCTCATGCGTTCGGAATTTCCATCAAAAAAACAAGATGCGATAATCAAAATAAAATCCTAAATTTCGGAAATCCCATTTGCTCGAACCTCGAACTAAATGACAAACGAAAGAAACCTTGAAATTGTCAAGTTGACAATCTAAAGCTGCATTTACAATGCAATTCGAACTCCAAGTTGAGGTGGAATTGGCTTGCTTGTCATATGGTGGCAGCACGTTAGCATTTACAATTCAAATTTTTCCCATTGTAAATGCTAACGTGCTGCCACCATATGACAAGCAAGCCAATTCCACCTCAACTTGGAGTTCGAATTGCATTATAAATGCAGCTTTACCTTATTTAAATTTTGGCGTTATTTTGGCATTGTAAAATAAACTCGCGTTTTGGTACTAAAGATTATAAAGGCGGGAACAGACTAAGCAAACATTGTTGAGCAACAGTTGATCAACTTGTGAGTTCGTTCAATTTATACGTGTTGCTCAACAGTTGCGCAAGTGTTGACAAACTGTTGCATGATGTTCGCTCCTGAGGCGGTACATCAAAGGAAATGTTGACCAACAGTGCGTCAACAGTTTCGCCGGTGTATACGTGTGCAGACTTGTCAATATGTATTTAGTTTAATTCAGGCATTCGAGAGCGGTACATCGGCAGAGTTACTTTCATTTTATTTGAAAATGTCGCACGATTGGTCAGAAGACCAAGTTCTACATTTGATAGAGCTTATAAGGGAACATTCAAATATATGGAATCCCGAAAATGAAGCTTATAAAAACAAAAATAAACGAACTGACGCATTTAATATTATAGCTACCGTTCTAGAACTATCCCGAGAAGAAATTGAGAGGAAATGGAAAGTTCTGCAAACCCAGTTTAGGCGGGAATGTGCAAAAAGTGTCACAAAATCTGGCCAAGGAACAAATGAATTATACGTGTCCCGTTGGTTTGGATATAAACATTTAATGTTTTTAAAAGACAAGAATACACCAAAGCATACAAGAGATACTCAAGAACAAGTAAGTAAACTTTTTTATTTATACATATTATTTTATTCCATTCTATCTTGCCAAGGCACTCTTCCGTGGCCTGAAAAATAATGTGCAAATTGTTCTCGAACTTCCTGTGCTACTCTGGTTGATTTTCTATTTTTAAATTTCTTTGCCAAGATCCATGAACCAAAATGCCCGTTGAAACATCTTCACTGTCATAGGTTCCAGGTGGAGCATAACAGTCCATGATTGTTTTATTATTTTGTAAAAATTATGTAAGTAGCAACATGTAAGAACAATTGTTTCAGCAGTAGTAGGTTGCAAAGCAAGGGCTTTCGCAAAACTCGAAACACAGCCGACATAACGCCAAAAGTATTTTCCACTACTCGTCTTGCTCGCGATAATCTGTAATTAAATGAGCGTTGGAACGTCCCCTTCACATGTTCGCCGGGATATGGTTTCATCAGGTTCTTCTGTAGAGGAAACGCATCGTCGCAAACAAATACAAAAGGTGCTGTTCCGTTCTGCTGTCCTGGCAAGAGTTTTTCAGGTGGTAAATTTAAAGTCCCATCATTTAGTTTTCTTGCGAAAAGTGTATTTTTATAAACACCACCATCTGAAATTCGTCCTTGACATCCCACGTTTGCGTATAAAAATCGATACTTTGCATCTACTACTGCCATAAGGACAATACTGAAAGTGCCCTTGTAATTATAATATTCGCTTCCACTTCGAAAGGGGCATTGTAGTACAACGTGTTTACCGTCAATGGCTCTAAGCATTGAGGAAAATTCCATAAGTTTTCATAGTCATCGGAAATTTTGAGCCATTCTTCAGGTGAATCTGGTAACTGAAAAACACATTATTTAAAAAAGATATATCCAACTAAGGCCACAATTGTTCATTATGTGCTCTATGACCTCCCAACATCTATATCTGTACTCTGCATATCATTATTATACCCATACTATAGGCATGTATACTTTGTTTCAGGACTTAGAAACCACGCAATACGAGGATTCATCAGATACCATCCTTACTGAAGGTTCCTCAAGCATTCTTCAATTACAGCAAGCAGAAACACCCCATGATATAGTGAAGCAGTTGGCAACAATAAGAAAGGAAAGTTCTGGAAAGCAGTTAAACCCATCGGATCCTCATGATATTGGAATAGAATCTGAACCGTCACAACGAGACACCGTAAGGCAGTTAGTCCCAGCAGGAAAAAAAACCTCGGGAAAGCGTCCAAATATGTCTGATCTTCAAATGGATGAAGCTTTTAAAACAATAAAAACACTTACGGAAAATCGAAAAGTAAGGGATAGCTTTGAAGTATATGGGGAATACGTGGCAAATAAATTAAGAACGTATCATGCATTTGTTCGAGCTGATGTAGAACATAAAACTAATTGCGTTCTCCATGATGCTGATATGCGAATACTTTATAATTCACATGGGCAGTTTACTCCAAGAACAACAAAACAGTAAACTGTGTCCAAGAACAACGAATTTGCCACTACCAACTGTATCACCTGTCTCAAGTTCGCTCTCTTACGCACCAGCTCCATCTCCTTATTATACGAGTACATCAACAAGCATTCAACATCCTTCTGATCAAGATAGTCCAAATGAACATAGCTTTATTGACGCCCTAATTGGATCCCAAGCGGATAACTCTACAGACATTTCATAAAAACTATGTTACGTTCTTATAATATTCTTTTCTTACCTGAATATGATCTGCCAATGCTTCTATAAGGGCTTCGCAAGTTTCAGGAACTATAGTACCAATAAGCTGTTTAGAAATTTGAAATAGATACATTAGACTGACATACGAATCTCCAGTGGCTAAAAATCTTAAAGTTATAATTAATCTTGTTTTCACGCATATGGCTTCCTGAAAGTTTGTATTTTTTGGCAATTTTAGGTCCAATCATAACGATGAGACTTTCAAATGCGGTTGCATTAACACGAGTGAAGTTTTTGAACAGCATTTGGTCTTCCATTCTTAATTCTGGTAAAAAGTTCTGTTTTCTGTTTGCGAATATACTTTTTTGCCACCACTGCACTTACGCGATTTTTTAATTTTCGAGTAAAGCATCGTCTTCGTCGCACATTTTGGCTCGACTGAACGAACTTTTCAGCAACAAGGTTCGCCGTTATTTTCCAACAATCATCGACGTTTGTTTGCCAACAGTTCATCAACTCTTGCTCAACAGTTGTTCAACTGTTGCTCAACAATGTTTGCTTAGTCTGTTCCCACCTTAAGAAATTGCTGCTAAGGCCTCGAAAAACTATACATCCTACTTCTGGGAATCCAAAAGAAACTCATTTTGCCATTTATTAGTGCTGTGTAAGTGTTTTTGTCGTCGTAGAAGCAGAAGAAGTAAACCACTAATAAAGGCCAAAAAATAAATATGATGTAAGTACCATAAAAAGTAGAATTTTGATGATCAAAACATATAAAAACTCTTTTTTTATGTTTTAGTTTGTTAGGAGTCCCTAAAAAATGAAAAACACAAGTAGATAAATTAGCCAATGACATTTATTACATAGTTATTTAATAACAAAGATGAAGATTTTGCAGAGCACTACAGAAAAATTTATCTTTGAGGCTAATTAAATTAAAGTTGCAACAAAGAAAGCCATTTACACAAGTTTTTTATGTATTTGCAATGAATGTGTATAAAATTTATTGGAATAGTTGATCTTTGTATCCCTTAAGTTCTGGTTAGTAAAATATGTTTATTTCCTTATAAATTTTTATATATATATATATATATATATATATATATATATATATATATATATATATATATATATATATATATATATATATATATATATATATATATATATATATATATATATATATATATATATATATATATATATATATATGGAAATATTTCATTTAAAAGATATCTTTTTACCAAGACGTATTTTGCTACGTTAAGTAATAATTTAATTACAAAATTAGTTGCGTATTTGTTTTCCCCAATATTAAATTTATATATTATAGATTACTAAATTAATTTGGTAGTACATTAGGCATTAACCTGATACCTGGTTGCAAAAAGCATTTTTCTACATCATAAGTTACCATTTATAACAAATAGAACTTAAAATACAGTGTAATTTTGCTACTTAAACCTATCAATGATCTAGTTTGGGTGAAAATAATTGTTTAAGTGCCACATTTATGCACAAAATAATACACACATACTACATTGTGTTCGACAAGAGAAACCTCTATACTTTTGTTCTTTACTATGTCAGTCATTTTCATTTTGAACTTTAATAAACGTTAAATATATTTTATCATAAAAAGTATTTGGAAAATATGCTATTTGAAACTAATTATTTACTTTTCCCATCTAGTAGAAAAAAAAAGTGAAAAGACAAACTTTAAATTAAGTTTTTTTATAAAAATAATTTCACCTAACAGTATACTTCCATGAATTATAGGCAACTACTTACCTAAAAATAGTAATATATTTATGTTTTTAAAATGAACAATATATTACAATTATTGCAGTTTTGTTTTTAAGTAAAAAGTAAATTAAGCCTAAATATATTTATCTGTGTATTTACTAAAGTAGCGAGCTTTTTTTGCAAAATATATGTATAAAACTTGTGCTTAAAAGTTGTTTATTTCTCTAAGATGCATATTACATTATAATTTGCTTAACTATTTATAATCAAAAAACAACACACAGAAAATTTTAAAAATACTTACTATTTAGGTATTTAATAAATCATTTTTAGAGTACATTAATAGTAAATAATAAAAACTAAACAACTAAAATTATTATTACTAACTTACGTTTTGCAAAAATATGAATGATTGTCATTAAAATTTTCTATCTTAACTTAACCTACTGACTCAAAAGGTATTCACTGTAAGAATTCAATTTTTAAAATTTATTTTTTTTTACAACTTTATGGTATATAAAAGATTTTTCTTTTTTTTTTTTTGGGTAAACTTCTTTTAAAAAAATATGTTCTTTCTAAATACATTTTAATATTATAGATGTGCAGTAATTTTAATAATTTTTTTAATGCACAATAAAGAAAAAATAAACAAAAGAGTACAAAAGTAACTGCCAAGCTTATAAACCTATATTAATAATTAAATTATTTTTAGGACGTTAAATGGACATTTTGTTGTATCTGAAGTATGTGAAAATACCCTTATCTTGAAAATGAACACTGGTCCTGAAATAACTATGAGAAATCCAAAGAGTTCAACAATAAAATAATACCATGAAAAGGCAACTGCAAACCCTAAGCAGTTCATTTCGGTAGATATGACGGGACTGCGGATATTTAGTATCTTTCTGATTTAACGACAAAAGCGGCATTTTGAATATATTATTTTGTCCCTGCTACTTTTTTATTAAGAGTCTTAACAAAAATATTTTTTCGTACTTTGTCAAGCCCTGCCTCTAATTAGCATCATATTTCCTGATAATTTTGTAATGTTATGTAGTTTGTATACGAATTTTATCTTAAAAATTATATCAAGTTTATTAAAGATACAGAATTTCGTTTCTTAACACAATTTCGCCTTATATGTCGTCATCCTAATATTTTTATTAGTTTACCCCTTACAAATATATTTTGCAATAAAAAAACTCTATCGTCAAGCTTAAACCAAAAAAAAAAAATATATATATATTTAGTGTCCAATAAAAAGTCTCTGTTAGTGGTTCTTTTAGTTAATAATTACACAAAAATATAAACTTCACATTCCTGCATGATCACGATTTTTTTTTTGTTTTGGTTTATGCTTGGCGATAGGGTTTTTTTATTGCAAAGAATTTTTTGTAGGGCGTCAATTGAAAAGGTTGCAACAAGTTAAATTAAAGTTTAATGACATGTTTGCAAAAAAGATAACAAATAAAGGAATTAACACAACTACATACTGGATCACAGTTATGTGATTTGTTCTTTAAGTAGACTGTAGAAATGTTCATATTTTAGTGTTGTAAAATAGGCAAATCTAAAGTTTAAAAAATTCTAAGATACACTGTTTTAACTTGTTAGTAAATTTCTAAATATTTGTGCTTAAGTAAACCGTGCTGCGATGCCACCATGTTGCAAGATGCAACTCATGAAATATCTGCAGAAACGACTTTGTTAGTGTTCTTACTAGTTGGCACGAAATTTAAAATGTTTATAAATATAACCTAACTCAATTTAAGGTCCAAACACACATACATATACAAAAAAACTTAAATTACAAGTTCATCTGAAATAGTTATTTATTATTTGGTTCCTTGTCCTTACGCCTTCAGGATGTCAATTGCCATTATTCACTAAAAATAAAAATAAGTTAGAAAATCTTAATTTTAATAATTAAGGTAGATTTTATGGATTACTTCAGCTAGTTACAAAAAAGAAGAGAAAGCGCTATGTATCTGCGGTAAAAAAGTAAGTCATTAACCCTATTACTAAGGAATAACGATAAACGATTTTCTTTTTAATTTACTTTTTTGTTATCTTTTGCATAAATGAAATATTATCATCAATTCAATATTTTTTCTGTTTCCTTTTTCTTTTTTAGTTTATTGATTCATTTTTTTGTGTTGTTAAACTCTGAAAGTAAGAATAATAGTACGAACATCCTAGGAATGGTACTTTATTACAATATACAGTTGTACTATAGTGCAGAGCTACACATTTCCTTTGGTTTGTAAAATTTGAAAAGAACAAAAGGAACAGTGTCATGGCCAATGTGGATGAAATTTTAGTTACACATGTACATAGCGCTTAACCTGTTTATCCAATGTAATCTTTTAGTTTTTTAAAATTATTATATATATATAATATTATATATATATATTATATATATTAATTATATATATATATAATATTATATATTATATATATTTTTCATGATTATCATGATATGTTTTCTAATGTACTGTATTTTAAATGTCTTTTATAATCCAAGCAGTTAGATTTATTATAAACGTAGTTAAATTTATATTTTATTTTTTGTATTGCAATAAAATTTATAATGCAGAAATCTTTAAAAAAACTGTTAACGTTAATCTGCTCATCTGAGGGCTGAGCACACTCAGTTCGCTATACCCCAGCACCCATTGTGGCCCCATTCTCTAGAAACTTTTCAGGTAAGTAATCTCAACAAGAACATATTAAAAGATTTAATTTGTTATGAAAATGTAACAGTATTAAAAACTCCTTTTTGGTACATGCCAGATATTTATAAATTCTGAAATGGTTCCATTTTTTATAAAGAATTTCTTTTAAAATAGCTAGCAAAATATAAAACATAGTTACAACCCAACAGTTTTGTAAGAGAAAGTTAAAGTTAATATTTTTATAACTTACCAACAGGCTTTATTGCTTTAAAATTGTCAGGCTGTACTCAACAAGAATGCCTACAAAACAAATAAGTTTATCTGTATTTATAAAATAAAGTAGTAGGTGTAAGTTATTCAATGAGCACTTAACAAGAACATTTTTGTGTCTTTCTAGGTATTTTAATAAAAATATTAGAATAGATTTAATAAGAAGAATTTTATATTCATTTTAGGTGACAAAAAAAAATTAATTTGTATGTGATTTAAACGAGATGGTTATTTTGACATTTGTTTTTGTAAATATAAGAAAAGCTACAAGTACGGCTCTGTCCAGTCCTCATTAATGTTTTAGTATGTTTTATGATAAAAATTGTCCTGGCAGGAAAAAATGGTGGGAAATTTTGTTACTGTAACCTGAACTACACAGTGTAAATGACAAGTTATTACATACTTTTAAAAATAAAAATACAATAGTACCTTCATATTTACTATTGGGTCAATTGTTGCAAGAGGTCAGGATCCTGGTATAACTTGAAAATTATTCCAACTAAATTTTTTATCAGCTTATATTTTTGTTGTAAAGCACCCAGTTTATTCTTATAGATATATGTGGAATTTACCATCATTACATTACATTGGTCATTTTTCCATTTTTTGCTGCTTAAACAATCTAAAAACCAAAATGTAATAAGTTTTAAAGCTTTGTTAGGAAATATTCCATAAGAAACATGTAAGCTTAAAATAATGCTAAATAAATAAATTTGTTTAACTTACCTGTACGTAGTTTTTTAGGCATGTGGATATTTTCAAGTACTAAAGAAACAAAATTAAGGAGGTTAAAATAGATAAATTTGACGTTTGACTTTGACGCAAAACTTTTTTATCGACTGTGAAGCTAGCACATTCTGTGATTAACGTTGTCGAAATTGGTCATTTATGAAAGCCATTTCGAAATATACGTTTTACGTCAGCGCTTTTATGTTATTTTTAGGACTACGGAGCTGTAGTAAAAGTATAAGGTATCACTAAATAACAAACAGACCCCATCTTAGAAATAGTATCGATATTTTTTGCAGTATCTTCAAGCATATACCTTCTAGAGGGCAGCCTTGCCGCTCAGTGGTGCGAACAAGCGTGCCAGACAGAAAAAAGAATAGGTGTATAACCTTTTTCTCGCGCTCCAGATCTGCTTATTCACCACTCTGCGTGCTGATTGGTCGTAGGATATGCTCGAACCAGTTGTGGTTAGGGTATAACCTTTCTTCTCTAGCTTCGCGTGCTGATTGTCTGACGGCCCCGCCAATATTAAAAAGTTTTTGCTGACCAATCAGCACGTTAAGAAAGAAAATAGGCTGGTCGCAGTATCTTGAGTAGATATATGCTCAAAGCATATACCTACTAGGGGCAGACTTGCTACTTGGCCGTGCAAACAAGCGTGCGATGGAAAAGGAAAATATTTCTCTGTCGCTTTACGTGGATATTTTTCGGCGTTAAGTTTTTAGTATTAGCGGAAGAACGGGTATACCCATATTTTCCTTTTCACTCGCACGCTTGTTTGCACGGCCAAGTAGCAAGTCTACCCCTAGTAGGTATATGCTCGAAGATACTTAGTTTTAAACATATTTATACTTTTTAAAGTCAGCCTTTCCTTGCAAACACGTGTGCGAGTGAAAAAAATATAAGGGTATATTATTTCTCTATAGCTAATATTGTTTGGAGTTCCCGCTTATATTAAAAAGTTATCGCTGACCAATCAGCACATGGAGCAAGAGAGAAAAGTTGTTCGCACGGCCATAGTTTGTACGGCCAAGCGGAAAGGCTACTTCTAGTAGGTCTATGCTTAAAGCATAGACTACTGCTGCCAAATGAACAAGCGTGCGAAAAAGTGAATAGGGGGTACAATTTTCTTCTCGCCCGCGTGCCAATATTGGTCGGTAGAAATTCTTTTCTATATTAGGGGGCGGCGCAGTGAGAGAGAAAGATTATATCCTTATTTTCTTTACTGCAGGCTTTTTTTGCACACCAAGCGGCAAGGCTGCCTCTTGTAGATATATGCCTCGGAGATACTAAGCTGTAAGCCCAGAATCTGTGCACATACCTTCTAGGCCGGAGAAAGTAGATAAGGGTACAATCTTTCTGCTTCGCGTGGTTGATTTGAAACTTTTAAATATTAGCGAAACAGTCGACAAATATTAGCACGCGAAGCGAGAGAGAAAGGTTATACTGTCATTTTATTTTTATCTGGTACGCTTATTTGCATAGTGAAGCGGCAATGCTAACGTTAGTAGGAGTAATCTGAAAGCTTAGTATCAAATAAATTGGATGTACCTAGAGGAAGCCTTGCCGTTCGGCCGTGCAAACAGCGTGATTGGGAGAAAGATAGAGAAGAACAAGTTTAGTTCCTTTCCCTTTCTCCCAGCGTGCTGATTGGTGGACGGGAAGGGATATATTATTTTTTCTCATTCACACGCTTGATCGCAATGCTAAGCAGTAAGGCTGCCTCTATAGGTATGTGCTTAAAGAAAATTACTTTTAATTTTTGTGTTAAAATAATTTAAGTGATTTAAAATTACTAAATAAATGTAAGTTATGACTTCCTTTGCTCAGGATTAATAGTAATAATAATTTAGTTATTTTTATAAGTCTTTCGCAATACCATCTGAAATCCATTTTAAAATTTAGGCGGTAATTTAAACACGAAGTTTTTTTTATTACGATATTTAACTTTATCGATTTTTTAAATTACGATCCGGACTGACACAAGATATCGATACTTATAAAAGCATTAAAACGAGGGGGGTTTTTTAAACCCCGCATCTCGAGGGACCCGGTTATTTTTTGGGGTTAAACATCGGAAAAAATGAATAACGGGTTATCCCATGGCAATCTAGTCGAATTTTGAGTGATTGTCATGATTGATTTTATGAACTGTCCAAGCTTATTTACAAAAAAGAAAAAGGCAAAAAAATCGGTGTTTCTAGCAAGTTATGTAAGGTAATTTGTTTTAAAGATAATATAAATAAGTAAAGAATATTTTGCTGATGATTTTTTAACCAAAAACTTCTAATTTCTTGAATTATTTTTTCTTACTCCATAGTGGCAATAACAAAGTCTTGTGGAGTTAAATAACTCTGGGGTTATATAACCCGACTGTTACATCATAGCACTGATTATGTCAATATCGTATATTTATCTCTATTTAATGTTATATGTGCTTGTAGCGTTGTTTTTGATAACTTGTCACTAGTTTTGTTTTTTTTTATGATAATACATTTTTGAGATTTTAAGTTTTATTCCGTTTTTGCCCCGATGTACCAACTTGAAATTATATCTTTATGTCTTATTATATCTTTATCTTGATTTTAACTTAATACACACAAGATATAATATATATATATATATATATATATATATATATATATATATATATATATATATATATATATATATTATATATATATATAAATGACTCGCGTTATAGTGAACACACTGTATAGTGAACGCTCGAAATAGTAAACCCAATAACTTTTGTAGGTAAACAAACACGTCAAGACAAGAAAACGGTTTTTTAAACGTTTTGTTTCCTGTCGGGCAATCATAATTGTCCAGTTGTTTTTGGTATTCGGTTGCAATAGGTCTCGTCGCAAGTATGTAGTTAGTTATGGCAAAAATAGGAAGCATTTAACCCTTAGTGATAAAGCTAAAATATTAGAAGACTTACAGAAAGGTGTCGGAGTGACCGTTTTGTCTAAACAATATGGTGTTGTAAATCTACTGTATGCGCGATACGAAACAGAAGAAAAAAAGATTTTGAAAAGAGTCAACAGCACATTTACAGGACCAGGAAAATGAAAACTTTGAGACATTCAGAGTGTCCTAGAATGGAACAAGCTTTATATAAGGTTTTTAAAAATGAGAGAAAAATCTTCCTGTGACTGGTTTAATGATACAAGAGAAGGCCAAGTTACTTCACCCAAATACAAAGAATCTTCTTCTTTAATGCAAGCAGTGGTTGGTTGCAAAAGTACAAGAAACGTTTTGGAATACGCTACCTAACGATTTCAGGAGAAAAACTGTCATCAGCGCCCGAGCTTGTGGATCCTTTTAAAAGAACTCTACGCTTAAAAATAAATGAGCTTCAGCTAACAAAAGAACAGATTTACAATGCCGATGAAACTGCTTTGTATTGGAAACTTTTGCCCGGAAAAACATATGTAGCTAGTAAAGAAAAAACAGCCCCAGGTAGGAAAACTGAAAAGCAAAGAGTGACTTTCCTAGCATGCACAAATGCGGCAGGTACCCACAAAGTAAAACCATTAATTATTGGAAAAGCTAAAAATCCACGATCGTTTCGAAATTTTAACTGTTTTTTTTACATAGGAAGACGTAATAAATTGTTCAATTTTTCAACAAAAAAAAAGTGTATGTATCTCGACAATTACAAAACAAATCTGTTAATTTTTTGGACTCCGATTTTTCTTTACAAATTAACCCTTTCTTTTTATCCCTTCTTGTGATTTAAACTGCACATTAATCTAACGTTTGTTCTTGTTTCAGTTTACAGAATTCTTACTTAGGCAAAACCTACCAGTTAAAGCCATGCTATTGTTAGATAACGCGGCAAGTCATCCACCAGCAGAACAGCTAAGAAATGATCATGGTTAAATTTTCACTGTTTACATGCCACCTAACGTTACCCCCCTAATACAACCAATGGACCAAAATGCTATTCGTCTGACAAAATTATTTTATCGGAGAAATTTGTTATCACACATTATTGGAACCAAAGAAGATATCGGAGAAGCTCTGAAACGTGTTTCGTTAAAGGACGCAATTCTAAATTTGGCTTTGGCATGGAAAAATGTGAAGCTTGAAGTTATCGAAAATGTTGGGATAATCTACTTTCCCACCAACGAAGTTGACGATGAGAAAGATATCCCCTTAAGGTTTTAAGAAGTGTAAGAAATGAAGAAGACATAGTGAGATCAGAAATTGTTGTTTACTGCATACTGTTTCCCAGAAGTCGACATTCAACCTATTGATGTAGATGATTGGAAAAAAAGATACATTACTGACAGTAAAGAATCTGAAGACAAAAGTGGAAGGGAAGGGAAACGATGAAGGTGATGACGTACAAGAAGAAGGACAGTAAATAAGGAAGAGTACAACAAATTCTAAAATAAGATCGATTTTCCCCAAAATACTTCAATGGGTTGGAAGAAAATGAAGAAAAGTGCAAATTCAAGTATACTTGTTTTACAGACTTAAGAAATTACCATGGTGCAAACAGGATTAAAGAAACAAAAAAAAGCAAACAAAAATTACTTCATTTTTTGAAAGAAAAAAATTAGATTAATTATTTTTTTTTTTATTTTTAAATATATATGTAATGTTTTTCTGTTTCACCTATTAATATATATTATATATATATATATATATTTATTTTATATTTTATATATATATATATATATATATATATATATATATATATATATATATATATATATATATATATATATATATATATATATTTATATTTATATTATATATATATTTTATTATATATATATATATATATATATATATATATATATATATATATATATATATATATATATATATATATATATATATATATATATTGTATACATTATTATTTACTTATTTTATTTTGTAAATTTTAAATTTGATTTTCCTAAATTAAATTTAAATAGAAATTGTTATATTATAAACTATCACAGATATTTTTTTTGTTTGTGGGCACTGATTTTTTGCTCCGACTGTATAGACGCAACCTCAGGTGAGTTCAGTTTCAAAGAGCCTTACGAACCCATATAAATTAAAGACTGGAATGTTTGACAAATTTGTTTATTAAAAAAATATTTATGATAAAACTGAATATCAAATAGTTATCAAATTTTTGAAGTCCTTATCAGGATATTTTCAACTATTACATTAATTAAATTACAATAATTAAAACAATATAAAAAACTTTTAATATAATATTTTTTAATTATTATTATTATTATTATTATTTTTTATAACCTGCTCAGAAGAATTCAGCGAATTAAAAAAAATATGAAAAATGTATTTGATTCTATTAGTTTTCTTACTGGGGAAAAAGTATTTATTTTTTTTTAACTTTAATTAAATTATTTGTTCGTTATTATAATAAAAATTTATTTGGTCCAACAATTTATTAAATAAAAATAAATCTTTCTAAAACAATATCTATTCAAGTCTGAACCTTCCTTTTTCCCAGCGGCGAGAAATATTATTAACCCTTTTTTAAAA
>JAHBCN010007810.1:0-41678 GCA_019359885.1 Listronotus oregonensis | reverse complement strand
TTTTTATTAAACATATTCAAAGTGTATTTTGTGAATCTTGGAAACAACTAAACTGACATAGACATAAAAAATGACATAAAAAAACTTAAAAGCTGCCACTAAAAGTGGTGTAAAGAAAAGCAGTACATTTTAAAAAAATATTTTTAAGTAATGTTTCTTTATCACGAAAACTTACCAAAAAAAAGGTAATTGTCTAGAAAGTGACCAAAACTCCGATTTTAACCAAATTTAGTATACAGGGGTTTTCGAGATATCCATCATCAAACTTAAAAATCAAACCAACCTCATTTACACTATATTTCCTCTTCTTTTTGTGCACAATTCTTGATTTTTACAGTAAAGTGGCACACAACGTTTTAGAAACACCTTTTAAAAACTTCTTTTTCTGTTTATTTTGCACCATTTTCTATTAAATTGCCAAGTATTACTTCAAAAGGGGGCGGCCATGTTTGCTTAAAAATTCACCATACATGGTGGCGGCGTTTGAAAAAAATTTTTTTGGAAAAAATAAAAATAGGTGAAAAATAAATAAAAAACAATTTTTTAAAAAAAGTGTTTCTAAAATATTGTGTCCAATTTAGTGTAAAATAAAGAATTCTGAAAAAAAAAGAAGGGGGAATAGTTTAAATAAGGTTCTTTGATTTTCAAGTTTAATGCTGGATATCTCAAAAACGAAACGTTTCTGCCAAAAAAAGTTTCGTGATCAGCGCCCCAAAATATCCCCGTATACCAAATTTTCTCAAAATCGGAGTTGGGGCCACTTTCTTGACAATTACCAAAAAAATTACAAATGTCTTACAAACACAAAAATTAATTTTAAAGAAGAAAATCTGCCACAGTAATAAAGAATATATGTGGCGTTTTTTAAGTAACCTAAAATATTTAAGAAGGTATTTTCTCATTAGATTAACATATGTCGAAAATTGCCTTCTTTTCATACTACAAGGTACTGCATTTTCTTATTATTATTTTTTTTGGCTGGTTGTAATTATTAAGTAATTGAATTGTCTTTATCTTTTTAAATTTTGTAGATTTACGGGGTGTTTATTACAGAGTATATTTTAGTGTAAATAAAAATAAAATCGCCTAAAGAGTGGTGTGCGCGTAGGCACTAGTATAATAGTATTTTTTTAAATATAACTACGCGACTGATATTTTTAAATTTATAAACCCTAATTGTAATTCCTGTTCAGTATCTGACATGGGATGTCTTATATTATTTTTTTATCTAAGCGAAGTTTTGAAGAAAAAGGTATTTTAATAAAAATAATGCGATATAGCAAATAAAGGAAGACTTACAGTACGCTTTAAATTACCACTAACTACGACTAGAAATAGAAACTTGCATTATGGCTAATGGCGGCCATTTGCGGCAATGCATTTAGTTTTTAAATGTAAATAATTATTGTTGTATCACATTAATATGTACAAAATTGTTTCCTAAAGCACTTACGGAATGGCGTTCGTGCGGGCAAGTCTGTAGGTTTAGCAAAAAAAAAACTGTACGCCACTGGCTTTTTTGCAAAAATTAGTATCGTTTTCCCAATGCCAGATTAATTTTTCTTAAAAAGTGCCTATTGCACCTCATTGTTCTGACGCTCTTTTTTAAAATTAAAATTGTTTTAAAAATTAGTACAATAAATTCCCAAGTTTAAAAAATAAAAAAAATTAAAAATCTTTTCCTTTAGTTTAAAGTATAACAAAACTTATTTTAATACCTTGACAATTTTTGGATAAATAAAAATAAACTATTAAATACGAAAAAGTGTAAACAGACTGGGAGTTTCTGGAACCATGTTTATATAGACTTTTTTTCAAATTTGTAAATAAAGAATCTGCCCTTGAATTATCTTTACAACATTCTGTAACACCTTGTATATAAAGTTAAAATAATGTTTTTAGCATTTATTTGTTATTTGTTTAAAAACAAAGCAAATTTTATGATAGTTATTTATTAGTGTTACCAAACATTGTTTCCATAATACCTTAAACCACGCAAATTGGCACTTGATGTCTGTGGTATTTCCACGCTTCAATTATACGTTGGCATCTTCAAGTATAGTTGTATTTATAATTTACTTCTGAAAAGTTATGTTTTTAAAACGCCCCAAAAAAAACAACAACAAATTTTTTTTATACTTAAATCGCCCATAACTTTTTGTGTTGGTTGTAGACAAAAATTGTAAAAAAAAAATTTTTTAAGATAAAAATTATAAGATATATTACGCTTGTTACGAATAGCAATAAATAAAAAACAAGGCCAAAAAATTTGGTTATTTGCATAGATTTGTTGGACTCAGATTTCTCTAAAAACAATTTTTGTTTAAACCATTAAAAAACAACATATTGTTTTGCTATGATATCATTCTATTAGTAAAATATATAAAAAAATAAGACAGTTATTCTATATAAACCATGTGCAAAAAGTTGCTATTTATTATTGTTTATAGATTCGCAGTCAAAGCCGGTTAACTTTGGCAGCCTGTATCTTGACAACCAATGGACCGATTGACGACTTTAATGTATTAAAAAAGCGTGTTTACTAGTTATTTTTAACTTTATTTTTTACAACATTTTTCATTATTGGGATAGTCAATTTGTTTATAAGCAGTTTTTTTCGGTACCATCATTTGATCTCTAATACATGTAAAAAATGTTTAAGTTTAATATTCAGGACTTTATTTAATTCGCAAAATTGTCAGTTTTTTAAACGAAATTGTATTGCAAAATTATTATTTAAAACGTATTTAACCGAACTTATCACTCCTTTTACACCCAACCAAAAACAGATTAGCCTTGGTTTAGTATGTATCTTGTTTGTTTATATTATTTTAAATCAGGCAAAACTTACATAACACGCGTCCCCTCTTACATCTTTTTGTTTTAATCCCATTTGTGCAAAACAATAAATTGCATCACGACAGAAAGTTCAAACTGAAAGATTGTTTATTGAAGTGTCAAAGGTGATAATAAGTAAACATTAAATATTAAATTTTTTCATAAAATATCAAACCCTGGGGAAAAAAATTTTTAAATGATTTTTATTTCTTTTTTAAAAACCCTTTTAAAAAAAAAATTTCCTTTTCCTGTTCTTTTTAAAAAAAAGGAAATGAATAGGTGAAAAATTGTAATTCAAAAAACCTTTTAAAAAAGAGAAAAATTTTAAAAAAAAAAACTAAAATTAAAAATTATTTTTTATAAAGATTTCAAAAATTTTTTTTTTTCCTTTTGGCCGTTAATACCCCTATTAGTTAGAAGAACCTATTATTAATATAAAGGATCACTACTTAGTGTGATTTTTGTTTTTAAAAAACAAGAAAATCGTTGATTTTTCTTAAAGCCTAACGCAGCTCTTTTTTTTCTAAATAAAATAAACAACAATAATAAATTTGAAATTCAAAAAATGCATTGACGTAAAAATTAGGTTTTTTTTTACGTATTATGTAACTCCGCCACTGATTAAGGTATTTTAAGACTTATCACTTCTCATGATGGGTAAATAACTTACTAAGAAAAAAGGGTTTTAAAAGTCTCGAGAAACACTTTTCTAAATTATAAAAAAAAATAATAATAACTGTACCTCAGAAATGTATTAACAAATTTTTACTTATTTCCTTTTAGTTCTATATGCGGTTAAAATTTTAAATACTACTTATTTGACAACTTATATACAGACAGGGGCACCCTACTAGGTATATAGCAATGGACCGGACGAATTTGCGATTACCCTCTAAGCACTGCAGCCGAGGTTCGCGCGACCAACCGGCGCGCTTTCGTTCAATCCTCAGTAACCATGGGTGCGCCTCTTTTAAGCTTTGGGCCGTATTGCGCTTCCTTTTAAAAACCCAAGGGCGCGTTGGTAAATTTTTTAACCCAAAAGAAACGCGGCCCGAGACGCGGCTTCTGAATTGTTTCCCCACCCGAGTTGAACGCGTCAGTGCGTTATAGTTCGTGGGCTCTTTTTTGTGTTTTTATCCTAACCTAACCTTACTTTTTTCCTATGTTTTTTCGCCATTTTCGGTACTTTTTTTTTTTTGTGTTTTTTTTTTTTGGTTTTGTGGGCTTTAAAAAATAATTATTGTGTAAAATATTTGTTGGTTTAAAAGGTAGGTAAGTTTAAATATTTATCTACTTCATAAAAGGGGTATAGAATTTTGGGAGCAAATTAAAAGTTGAAAACTACAAATCCGTTAGTAAGGGTGAGTCCAAGTAGAAAACTTACAAAAAAAAAATTTAGTTTTTTTTAATATCTGTTAAAAAGGAAATGGACTAGGTTTTTACCCCCCAAAATTTAAATTACACTAAGAGCGCGGTTATTTAACTTATTAATTCTTAAAGAGTAAAACATTTATGCGTGTTTCTTGTTTTTTTAATGGCTCCATCATAATTTTTTATCTAATTGAAACTTTTTTGACACTAGTTAAGTTTGTAATTAAGGCCCCCACAGACGGTGGTTTTATGACAGGCTGACTGTGCAGGTGTGCAGGTCAGTTTACGCAATTTAACCTGTACCTGTGCTTTTCGCAACATACACAGTTTTGGACAAATTTTTCTACAGTTTATTTGCACATATTTTTCTACTTACTGACTGCAGAGCTAAATTTACTGAGGCCAGGCCCGTGCCAGTAGTTTGCACAGATGGCCGGATGTATCCACACATGTGCCAATATTCCTGCACGCCTGTGTTAAAAAGCTGAACGACTGTGGGGGGCCTTTAAAGTTCAATACATGGCTAAATGCTACACTGGGTTGGTATTTTCCTTTCGCCCTTACACATGGTTTAAGCTTTTCTTAGCTTAAGAAAAGCTTTAAAAACATGTGACTTAATTGGCCATCACTGTAATAAGTGTGAAAAGAAATAAGAATCAATAGGTAGGTACATTTAATACCTAAGTGTCATTATTTTTGTAGGTATTCCTTTTTTCACTGATTATAACAATGCCATCCACGGAGTGTTCAGTAAAGGATTGCTGAAGAAGTGTTGCCTCAAAACATCGATTTTCTAACCCAGCAAAACAAAAAGCTTTGTTTGACCAGTGGGTACTTTTATGTGCCAATAAACGCCTAACATGCGAGAAAACTCCTGAGCGTGTTTATGATACTTGTAGAGTATGTTCTTTGCATTTTTTGCCTGAAGATTTTACCAGAAATCACAAATTAAAAAAAGGTGCAATACCTTCTGTGAATTTACCAGGTAATCATTCCTAAACCTAAAGAATTACTTATAATCGAGATATAGTGCATTTATTTTTTTTTTCTCAAGATATACAAATACAACATCTTGTTGCAGATGAAAATTTCACAGAATCCAATGTTGCCACTCCCAGCACAAGTAAACAAACACCACAGCATGTCAAACTTCCAAATCAAGTAGATCCTACATTTTTCAATCAAGAGAATCTACAAGTTTACACTGATAAGGCCATAGCCAGTACAAGCAGTGATGTGAATCCTATTGGAACTACTACACCTAAGAGAAGTAGGTACATAAAGTCGCCAAAGGAAATCTTTATTTTATTGTTAATTTCACATCATTGCAAATGGCAACTCCAGTACATGTTACAAAAAGATCCTACTGGGGCCCAACCATGATATTGATGTACGAACACAGTGGTGGGCAAAGTGATTCCCTGTAGCGACTTTAATTCATATTATTTACTAGAATGCATCTTACAAGCTGTTTGTTCTAAGACAGGACTGGCATAATTTTTACAATCTCTAATAGTACATATTTACAAGATTTTATCCCCACTTTTATTCATTTTAGAAAGATCTTCGCTTCTGGCAGAAGTCAATGTGACTCATGTTAAAGACCTAACACCAAAAGCCAGGTTTTTATATGAAAGAGCCACACAGTTTAGAAGAAGAGCCATGAGGTCTAGGAAAAGTCACGTCTTCCTTTGGCAAAGAGACTGTCAGAGAGTGAAAAATTTACGAAGTCTGCCATGTTTGAAAAGGTTGTTTCAAGTATGGATAGAATAAAAGCTAGATTTTTTCAGTGCCAAATTGAAAACACACCCAAAAAACCTAAGGGACGGAGATACAGTCTTGAAGACAAAGTGCTTGCTTTAGCATTATACAAACAAAGTGGAGCTGGATATAGGTTTCTTTCAAAACTGTTTGCTTTGCCATCAAGAAAAACCGTGATGAAATTGCTAAATCGTTTACCAATAAGTCCTGGATTGCACCATGAAGTATTTAGTATACTGAAAGCAGAAACCAAAAACTTTAAGAACCTTTTGGACAAATATTGTATTTTGATGTTTGATAAGTGCAATATTCAAGCAAACTTAACTCCAAATTTTAAAAATCATTCTGTTGATGGATTCGAAGATCTTGGATTTAAAATGACAGATCAAATAGCCAATCACGCTCAGGTAAGATATTTTACCTTTACATTACACAAAGTGAGAGAAAGCTATTGATTTGGTTAGTTTAAAACAGCATAATATAATCTGAAATGTAAAGAAAAATTAATAATTTTGTGGTTTTCTTCTCAAAAACATACTATTTATGCAGGTTTTTGATATTTCTGACTTAACAAAAACTGGGAAATTTTGCATGTTACTTAATCTCAAAAATAGAAACTTTAAGAAGGGAATATTTTGGTGTAAACCTACAAATTTTTAAAATTTCTGACACATTAACACATATTATGCAAGGGGGAAGGAAATAAATATAACAGAATAGCAGTTCACCAATAATGGTGTATGTGCCATTTGCATGCTGTTTTCCGCTTAATGAAATGTACGTGAGATAAATGTAGTCAAAGTATAGCAGCATATTATGCGAATTTAAAAACTAATATGTCACATAAAATAAAAATACAAAATTTGACCATAACTTATTTTATGATTGCCATTTTGTTACAGGTATTTATGTTGCGTGGCATAAGGAGAAAATGGAAACAACCAGTCTATTATAATTTTGTTAGTGGGGCAACAAAAAATTTTGATTTGGCAAACATAATAAAAATTATTGTCACAAAGTGTCAAAGTATTGGACTTAATGTTATTGCCACTGTATGTGACCAAGGCTCCAATAATGTTTCAGCAATCAACAGCCTTGTGCAGGAAACAGTTATATCATATAAAAAAAGTGGAAGGGAGATTAATGATTACCATTTTGAAATAGACAATAATAAAGTTATTCCTCTTTTTGATGTGCCCCACCTTCCAAAAGAAATAAGAAATAATTGACTTAATTATAATTTACATTTTTTTGAAAATAACTGTGGTAAACTGGCCAAATGGGAACATATTTATATCGCCTACGAAATGGATCCATACTTGGGAAGTTTACGGCTAATGCCAAAAATAACTGATGCACATGTAAATCCAAAAAAAATCCACAAGATGAAAGTCTCAAAATGTACCCAGGTCTTCAGTCATTCAGTGGCAGCAGCTATCAATGTATTTGCTTTTTCAGGTAAGCTTCACTAAAGCCAATAGAAACTTATTTTTTCTATATTATTTTTAATATTTTTCAAAACTTACTTACTAAATTATGTTTAAATTTAATACATACAGGGTGGTGACAATTTTAATGCTTACTTGCTTACCATTGGGTCCCCAAGTTTAATGAGCTTATTGTTGTTTCAGGTACTTCTGTAGATACTGGAGAAGAAATTCTGAAATTAGAGAAGACCGCTGCGGACACAGCCAATCTTTTAGAGTTTTTAGAACAGCTTTTCGACAGTCTGAATGGAAGTTCATTTGAACCATCTCCAGGGAAGCTTTTAAGAGTGGCAGTGACCAAAAACTCCCCTCATATGAAATTTTGGACTGAGGCTTTAAAAACTTGAAATCTTTTTCATTTATTAAAAATGGATCATTGTTTGTACCACCCAGTATAAAAAATCTTTTACGGACTCTTAACAACTTTAAAGATCTTTTCAAAATAGTGACGGATCTGGGTTTTAACTATTTGATGCCAAGGACTTTCAATCAAGATCCTTTAGAAAACTTTTTTGGCAAAATCAGACAGAGGGGTCATAGGTATAATAATCCAGCTCCTAGAGACTTCACTAATTTTTACAAGAGTCTTCTGGTGAACCAAATCACTTCAACTCACTCAGTAGGTGCCAATTGTGAGGACGAGAAATCTGAGGTGTTTCTGACACTTCAAAGATTGGTGACTCAGGTTTGTTTTTAGTTTTTGCAGGGTGTTGTAGGAATAATGTCATTTAAATGCAATTTTTTTTTGTAGGGCCTACCTGAAGAGGACGATAATGATTTTTCTTCTGAAGATTATTGCAAAGTGCTCGATACCATACCTGTGAGTGTTAAACCCATAGAATCCAAAGCATTAAAATATGTCTCGGGATATGTTCTAAAAAAAATTGGAAAGCAACCGTGTGAATGCAAATCAAATTTTTCCAAAAGATAAAAACCCAGTGATTTTGAAGATGATGATTTTTTAAATTATAAAGAGTTTAAAATAGGACGCCAGTCCTTAAAATATGTAAACTCTGATTTTTTACTTAAAATGAAAAAAGCTTTTGGTATAATTAGGTATATTTTAAATAGAGAGATTCATAAGAGGGGTATTTTGAAGCATATATTTGAAACTTTGCAAAAAAAATATATTTACAAACTGTTTTCACGATAGTAAAATTAAATCAGAAATTTTTAAATATTTTATTAAGATTACTGTGTTTAACTATTGCCGGCAAATAAATCGTATAACCAAAGGTTTAGACGATAGACATATACCGAACAACAGCCCAAATATATTTTTGACTGCTAAAAAAATTAATTTAAACCGTATAAAAAGACTACGTAAACAAAAAAAATAAATCTTTATTTTTGGTAATTTAACTTTTTTCCGCGCCTACAGCTAAGGCTTCATCAAATACTCCATTCATGAAAAAAAGTGTCACGAGTTGCATAAAATGTTTTTCTCTATTTCATATTTTATTATTATTTTGGTTATTACTGCATTTTTTTAACGTATTTTTGGGAAATACTAGTTTAAAAACACACTGATAATGTATTTGATTTAATTTCCCTTTTGTTTGATACTGATATTTGTATTAATTGCTAATAGATCTTTTTAATAAAATTGTTGCTTTTTTTACCTTTAAATTTAGTGCTAAATTTAGGGGTCTGCTTGTACCTAAAAGAGTCCTTTTAAAAAGACAAAACAAAAGCGAAACTACCAAATAACTTCAATCCCATTTAAATTTCATAGCCTCGCTTTTGTCTTGTCTTTTTGAAAAAAGCTCTTTTAGTTAAAAGGGAAATTTACTATTAATTTTTGTCATAAATAAGATTTAAATACCGCGCCAAATATTGCATAGTGGTGCCATCTTGTAAAACTTGCTTCCAAAAACATAGATGGCGAACAAATACCAGACTAACCCTTAATATGGGAGAGTCCATTATAACTAACCTTACTCTTTTTTCTATGGGTAGAGTTCTTTGCATATAGATAATAATATAGAAATTTGTTTTATTTTTATGTGTTGTCATCTTGGGGCAGTAGTAAAAGATATATTTTTTTAATTTAATTTAATAACCGTGTTTTTTTTTATTTTTTTTTAAACACGGTTATTAAATTAAATTTAAAAAAAATATCTTTACTACTGCCCCAAGATGACCACACATAAAAATAAAACAAATGTCTATATTATTATCTATATGCAAAGAACTCTACCTCACTACTATTTTAAAATATATTTTACAGTTTTTTACAGTCCTTGATATTAAACACATATTTATTCTTTTTGGTAAAACGGTAAGATGGTGCTAGTAGTTCTATAAACTATCAAAAAATAAATGATAATTAAAAAAAATAAATAGTTGAAACGAAGACCGTTTATTGTATTTATTTGTGTCAAATGTTAAGTGTTTGTTTGTCACTTTAAGTTCTAAATGTTCATTACACAACAAAAATGAGTGTTTTTCGTAAGAAACCCCTTAGTTTTAAGGTAAGATTAAATTTTAAAATATTATATAGGTAAAATTTCAATAAAAAAAAATTTGTATAGCAGATTAATTTGTTATTATAAAAAAAATACATATATACCTAATGAAGGCCCTTCCAGGCCGAAACGTCGTAATTGACATAAATTATATGAAAATTGCTTAGTAAGCAACTGTTTTTATATATTGCCTGACCTTATCCCCAAGAAAATCCAGAAAAATTATGGAAAAGCATAAACAATATATCAAGGCAAAGGTCAAAGAAAATAAACAAATAAACTATATATATATATATATTTTTATTTTTATAAAATATATATATATTTTATTTTTATTTTTATTTTTATATTTTTATTTTTATTTTTATTTTTATTTTAAAATATATATATATATATAAAAAATATAATTAAAATATATATTAAGAAAACCCGATTTTTCGAACTTTATTTATTAAGAGTTACAACAATATTTTTAGTTAATAAAAATCTTTATAACAAAATTTAAAAACAGATGATTTTAACAAAAACATATATAAAAATCTATAACTACGGCAAAGTGAGTTATAACTCTTATAAACTTATCCAATCGTATAATTATATAAAAATGTTTTTATGATTGATCAACAGTTGACCAAATTTTTTTCCGGTTATTGTGGAACCATGGCGGTCTCGCTTACCAATAACTGTGAGGTAGCATATTGACATGCCCGGTCAAATGATAGGCACATATTGGTGGCAAACTTTATATTTTTATGTATTTCTTTTTTTTATTTAATTATTATTTGTTCGGCCTCGCCAATCCCCTTCTTTACTTCCTTCATTTTGTACTTCACTAATTGTCACCGTGACGAACATATATTCAAAAAATTAAAAAAAATTTTTCTTTACGAAACCAACAAAGTAAAACTTTATATTTAAAAAAACAAACAGTAAAAATGAAATTTCACTCTTTTTAACTTTAATTAACTTCCAATTAATTTTTAATTCCACTATCAGCTTTTTATTATTCATACCTTGTTTATTTAACAAAAAAGACAGAGTGACGGGTTGCTGTCTTTTTTGTTAAATAAACAAGAGTATGATAATTAATAGAAAAAAGCTGCACTTGGGTGACAGACAAGTGTATGTAATATATTAATTTTAAAGGGAAGTTTTAATTAAAGGTTAAAAGGAAGTGGAAATTTCATTTAATATCTTTTCTTGTTTAAAGTTTTCTAATGTTCTTGGAATTTTGTTAAAGTTTTCAGTGTGTTGTTGGGTTTCTTTATTAAAAAAAAAGAAAAAATTTTCTTTCTAATTTTTTTTGAATATATGTTGCGTCAGCTGCACTTGGGTGACAGACAAGTGAGAGTGACACATAATCTTTTGAAAGCACAAGGGGGAAGTAAAAAGGAGAGAGAGGTATTGGCACCCTATTGAGGCCGACATTACAATAATAATTAAAAAAATAAAAAAAAAAAGAAATACATAAAAATTAAAATAAAAGTATTTACTCGCCACCAGTGGTATAGGTGCGCGCGCGATTTTTCCTTTTCAGTCAACACTGGGCATGTCACATATGCGTACCTTTCAGTTCAGCCATCCCCTTCTACCTCCAGTAATTAATTGTAAAGCAGACCTGCTACATGTGGTTCCAACCAATGAACCGGACAACAAAATGTCGGTCAACTTTTGTTGATCAATCATAAAAAATAACATGTGTTGTATTTATAAATTATACTCGATAAATGGGGAATTTTGATAAGTTCTATAAGATTGCTTCACAATTAACTCACTTTGCACGTAAGTTATAGATTTTTTATATTTGTTTTCGTTAAAATCAATCTGTTTTTAACTTTTTTTTCGTTTATAAAATAAAGGATTTTTTTATCTTAACAAACTGTCTCTGTATTGTAGCCTTGAAAAAGGAATAAAGTTTTCCGAAAGCTCGGCGTGGTAGAAAAGAGTTTTTCTTAAGCCCACCTGATCGATACCCCAATATTGGATTTTGCTGTTTAACTTGTCGATCGAGACTTCCTCCACTTATATATATATATATATATATATATATATATATATATATATATATATATATATATATATATATATATATATATATATATATATATATATATATATATATATATATATATATATATATATATATATATATATATATATATATATATATATATATATATATATATATATATATATATATATATATATATATATATATATATATATATATATATATATATATATATATATATATATATATATATATATATATAAATTAAATTTTATTAATGTGTTGTGTAAAGCAACTTCTAAATGTTTCTGCGTAATACACCTACATGGCGCACAATAACATCTTAACCTGTCGCTATTAAAATTGGTTGGTTTAAAGTTACTTGACGAGATAACGCTAGTTGCTTCTTACGTTCAATTGTATTAAGTTACAATTGTTCTTAAGCTGGCTGCTTTGCAGGTCAAGGGTGTCCACGGCCTACTTTCGGTGTGAGCATCCCCAACAAGGATGAAACACGTGTAGTCGGATTGGCTGGACCCGGGGTTATCCACTCACTTGGAGGCCTCGTAATTTTAAACCAACCCAGCTTAGTAGTCATACCTACCAGGACTTTTAATCCTTTTTTTTCAGTTCATTAAGGAGCCTATATGCCCAAAGAAATTCTAACTTTTTGATATTATATATATATATATATATATATATATATATATATATATATATATATATATATATATATATATATATATATATATATATATATATATATATATAATTTTTATATATATTATATTCATATATATATATGCATATATTATATATATTATATATATATATATATATATATATATATATATATATATATATATATATATATATATATTATATATATATATATATAATATATATTATATATTATTATATATATTATAATATATATATATATATATATATAATATATATATATATATATATATATATATATATATATATATATATATATATATATATATATATATATATATAATATAAAATATACAGGGGCTCAGATTTAAAATAAGAAAAATAAAGTGCTTTTAAATTTAAAGAGTTTGACACTGAATTTTGGATACCCTGTACAGTTCGAATTAACCAAACATAACATAAGCGACTGATATTACGTTACTTAATAAGTTCCTTGTTTAGTTCTATTAATCAAGCACTATTGGTATTTTTATTCATTTTTAAATTCAATGGTGCAAAACAGTTTTTTTTTATATTTTATTTTTTTTCTCTGAAACTACTAAACCTATGTTGACAAAATTTTAATGGAATATAAATGACCACAAGAGGTACCTAAATATACAAAAAATACAGAGCATTCCATTTAAAAAAATGCACCATCGTGACGTCACACTTTTTTGTGATACCCTGTGTATATAAATAAATACATACAAACAACGCAAACAAAACAGATAAAGTAATAAAAATAAACGACACATGGGTACCAATTCTGCCAAACACGAAATAGTACCACAACGTAAACCAACCAACACCAAAAAGTGAAGGCACCACCCACCCAAGCCTATAAACATGCGCTGCGTCCACGCAAGTTGTAAACGAGGAAGCATTTCTTCTGAAGATGCCAACCACTCGTGCTAGTGAAACGTTAAGACCACGATGACGGTCTAACAACCCAAAAAAACAGATATTTTATCTGTCATAACGTTTAACTTTAGCAATATTTAATACAATTTCGTATCTAAATTAATTTTGTTTTTTTATATAGTCCGATTAAAAAAAAATCAATATTGGTAGTATTTTTGTAGTTAAAGGTACAAAATACGAACAGCAATTATTGCTATCAGGTAAAAAAAAATCATTTTTTTCTAATTGAGCAAACTTGCTTTTAATATGCACATTCAAAAATATTATTTATTTTAAAAATTGATATTTTACTCGAAATATTGAAAGCTGAATATTTTTTAATTGTTTTTAATGTTTGTTTTTTTAGAGTACATACGATTATTTTTCTAATGTTAATTATTGTGTAGCATTATATATTAAAAATATTATGACTACAAATTTAATTTAGCCAGTATACTTAAACTTTAAAGGTAAAAAAGAACCAGATTTAAAACACTTTTTACTGCAATATAAAAACCTAGTTTTACCTAAAGATCACGGAGGTGCTAGAATTTAAAGACATACTATAAAAACAGTATTATCTTGTTTAATTGAACCGGGCGGCATTATCACATTTTAGTATTATTAGATACTTCTACGTTTATGACCACCACAAAACAAGTTCTTTTTACTTTTAGGTACCCTAAGGCATTTTGTTCCCCTGTATAGAACAGGTTTTAAAGGACAACTTTACAGGTAGTAACTTAAAATGCGGATCCAAATTACTTGACTGGAGCAATATACAAATAACCCTGCAATAGTTTATTGTGAAGCTAATAGTAAGTTGGGAGACAGACTATAACTGACTTTTAAGTTTATTTTATACCTTTGAATACCTTTTATCTAAATAGTTTCTTTGTACATTATATTTACCACAAATTGAATTTTAAAAATATTTTTAAAAACAAAATCGATTTTCTAGTATTGAATTAGACAAGCGAAAATACAACAAAATCGACGAGGTCATTTTTTTCAACTTTAACTATATTTTTCAAACGCACACTTAAACCAATGTGTAAAATGTTTGTTACACCTATAATTAAAATAATTATTACTATAAACTGTGACATCATGCAATGGTTGTTTTTCAGTGTTATTGCCGTGTGTAACTTATAATCTCTTATCTCTTTTTTTGCTTATTTGTATTTTTTCCCCAAATTTATAATACCTATTTTATGGAAAAAACCTAACAAATTGCAGATTTACGTAATTTTTTATAAAGTAAATAAGAATGTCGTTTTATCTTAAAAAAAGCTTCTGCGATAAACGCAATAATATTTTTAGCTAAAAGACATAACTACTAATGCTATGATATACATTTTTTACGAGAGCTATGATATAAATTTATAAAATTTACGGGTTTTTTAATTGCCACATGCTTTAAAATCCTTTAAAATGTTTGTTTATTTATTAATTTATAGTAAAGTGTTAAACAGATGCTAAAAATAAAAATTTTGAATGCAAAGATTTTACAGGATTTGTTGCCTTAAATACAACTGCTGATTGAAAATTTAAAATTTTAAAATAATTGCAACAATATGACGAACATTATTTTAATATATTATCTGATCTGTCTTAAAGTCAGCTTTTAAGTATTTATAAAGGTAAAAATTACATGAGTCATTTTGTGGTAGCGGCTTAAATATAATGATATATTTACATATAAATATATTTTTGTGGTAATGTGTATACGGGCATTTTATAGGTTATTAAATCAGTTGGGCTATTTAGTATGGGAAAGAACTACTATTGTCAAGTAAAAAACAGGATACCAGGCATAAAAATGGTTTATTTAAAAAATTAAAGGATAGCACAATGTAGTCAAAAATGCGCTTTTTACTGGTTACGAATAAAATTGCTTGTCAGCAATACAAAATATTGAATGAATATACTAAAAAAGTTAAGCGTTTTTAAAGTGAAAATACTAAAAAAAGTAATAATCTTAACCAGATTATTTAAAGAATTTTGTATACAAAATTATGACCTTCCTCTTGCATGCGTCTAATTGAATTATAACCAGTCTTAGAAATTTTTCTTTTTTAAATTGTTTTAAATAATGCCATAAAAAAAATATATATTTTAAATAAGTCCTCATATACTCTATTTTTTAGAGTGCGACTCGGACTAGTAGGAGAGCGGAGGTGGTGAAAAGTTTTAAGTAGGTTCTTAAGGCACCTTGAAAATTTGTGTTATTGTCCTTAACTACCTCCTCCCTCCTTACCTACAAACCCTAGAATTTTTTAATTTAAGGGTTGGTAGGTCAAGTACTTATTTACTTATGTCATTCGTGCTATACTACCACAATATCTAAAATTACCCATAAATCAAATTTATACTTAAGCACCTACAAATTGTTAATAAAATGAGTGTACTTAAGTTTTAAAAAGCAAAAACTATTATTAAGAAGGTGCGTGCCTTTATTATATTTTGCTTTGTTATATACAATTTATTTCCCATATGATTTTTTTCTCCTTTTAATAAAGTTTCCACAGTTCTCCCTGCGCGCATATACGAGTATTACTAAAACCTAATGGAAAGCAAAATTAAGCAAACATAATATTTTGTAAGATATTGAAGCGTACTAAACTCCGACAAAAAAATACATTAGAACTAATACATTTTTGGGGAAGTCTTAAAATAGCGTACAAGAAGTTTGCAAGAAAATATTAAAAAAGTTAAAAAGATAATTATTGGAGTTTACAAATAATATTCTTACATGTTTTTAATAAATAGAGTAACATTGACCATGTTGTTAGAAGGCTCTTTTGCTAAATATTAAAGCGGTGTGTTTTGTACTTAAATGGCTGAATTGTAAAATAATTTAAAAAGTACCAAACATATATCTACCGTTTTGTTTTCGTAAATTTGGAAAGACTGATCATTTATATTATAAAAATTTACTATATTTAGCTTTCTTTTTTTCAAATCTTAAAAAAAACAAATAGACAACTATTATGTTGGACCACACATGATTGTCCAAAGTGAGTGTCTACCATTAATATTTTTTTTATCAGTAAAAATACAAAGTTGTTTAAATTATCAAACGAATTGCATTTTGCGTAAAAATTATTTTTTATTTAAAAATCCTGTTATTGGTAGAATATCACGTTTTAAACAAAAAAATATATAATGATTGCTTCTCTAGGATTAGGGTTAATGAAATTATAAAACTCAAACTAAAACGGCTGTTATCAGAGTTCAAGTTAAAAATTTACACATTCCCTAATTTTTTGAAAAAGAAATATAAGTTTCCCTATTTGGTTAACCATTTTGTCGAAATTATTTAAGGCAAATATATCAAACGTGGTATTTTTTAAAAACCTTTTGAGAGTTTCTTTTATTATTAATTTAATATGGAAAGTGTTTTATAAAAAAAATGCTGTTTTACTAATAAACTTAAAAATATCGTAGTCAATTATTTTTCATTTTTTGTTTTTTGAAAATATACATTATAGAACCAAAAATGAACAAATGTTTTACTTAACATGACCCTTTTATTTAGTGAAAAAGAAACGAATGCGTCAAGGTCAAGTAAGAAGAGTAAGAAGAATAAAAATATCGGAAAAAGCTGGAAAATTCATGCATTTGTTTTTGAGTTCGAAAAATTCGAATCCGGCGTCTATTTGCATCTATCCTAGAGTTATTCAAGATCATTTTAAGGTTATTTTTAAGTGTGTTTGAGATAAAAATGTTAACAACGATTCGAAAAATCTGAAAAGATTCGTACGTATTATCTCGAGGTCGGCGAATCGGATTTTAAGGACAGTTAACCTTCATAAAGTCAGGTTTAAGGTCATTCGAAGATCAGGAGAAGAAAAAAGCATAGAAAAAATCTAAATAAATGTATGCATGTAGATAGATCAAAAGTGTAAATAAACGACGGATTCGGATTCAGCGATATGCAAAATTTTTTCCAGATTTTTATAATACTTTTTCCTTCACTTGACCTTTTAACGACCTTGAATCTGACATGATGGAGGTTAACCGACCCTTTTATCGTAATCAGTGACCCCAAAAACCCTAGTAGCTCCTAACTGCTTTTGAAGTTCCCGTGTAAATCAAATGTTGACCAATGTTTTTTTTTACGCAAGTTTAGTTTGTAATAATTTTTGAGACCACCCCTACCGGCAAAAATGGTTCTAAATAAACATATCTGATAGGCTCTTTATAAGAGAAAACAGAACAAACATTTATTTAAATAAATATTTTTAAATGTATTTTTAGTTAAAACGTTTGTATAAAAAATATTATTTAAAATACATTTAAAAATGTTTGCCATCATAACACGTGTTTATTTTAAACTTTAATAAACACTATTGTTTGCCATGACAAGCTCTGAATTATCATTGCACAATGGATTTCTTTTGAAGAAAAAACCAATAAAAAAGCAAACATTTAAATAAAAGCCTTTTCAATATAACTCGGTGATTTTGCCCTAACAGATTTGTGCATTAAATGTTTTTAAAAATAAAAAGATATAAGACGGAAGTGTAAAAATAGCCGATTTTGCCCAATGAGCTACAGGTTAAATATTAATTTGTAGTTAAAGTTCTCATTTTACAGAAGTTAAAAATACCAGATAAATATATTTTAGTTTAAGGACAAATTTTAAAAATTATTACTCAACCGTTTGTAATGATACCCATGATAATATACCAATTACCGATTTTAACTACTTATATTCAAAAAAAAATATTAAACAATTTAAAGATACATGTAAAATGTGTAACAACAAATTATTATAAGAATAAAAGTATTTAAAAGGTTTATTTTTTATACGTTTAATCACCATCTGATTTTTTTAGTGTTTCAATTAAACCTATTTATTTAAAAATAAGTAAACTTATTCTAATTTACAAAAGCTAAAGAAAAACTAGTGGATACATAACAAATAGGTCTATGCTGGTGAATTAATAGGTTTTAAGAAATATGTTAGAAATATTTAAAAAATATAATAAATAATTATATACTGGTACATTATTGCTTCTAGTATTTTTTAATTCTTTGTAGGAGTATCTTCCAGAAATAACTATTTTAATCTAAGTACTTTGCATTATCAATACACTAACTGTCGGAAGAAAGATAAACACACAATCAAAGCTTTGCGTAAATCACATTTACACATAGTAAGTTCCTGCAAGAGGATCTTTTTAAACTGACTAATATTATTAAAACAACTTATTTTTAGCAACTTGCCTAAATTTTAGTATCTTATCGTTAGTAATTTATCCATCATGTTTATATAAGCGGTCAACTTCTTGATTAAAAAAAAATATATTTGCACAAAACTTGGTTAATTGAGTTTCGAGACTCTCTTAGGTTTTATAAATCAAGGGCGTTTGTTTCGGGTCAAATATAAAAAATTTACTAAAATAATAAGCAACCAAATTCAACCAAACCTGTTATTCTAGTTGATCATGACAAGATTATATTTATGACAGAATCTTTAAGTAATAGAAGTACACTAATGGTTTTTTTTTATGAAATTAACGGTAAAAAAACAAATAATAAAAAGACGCGATATGTGTATTTTTAGACCCAATAAACTGTATGAGCAATAGTCATAAACTAATGCAGTTAATTCAAGGGGTTAAATCTAAAAAAATCATAATAAAAACACCATAACCTAACTTTGTCCAATTTGGCCACATAAGAACTTAAAATAAAGTCCTAATTTTAACAATGTGTGTCACAGGCGTACGTTAAAGGTAATTTTAATATTCTGATATATTTTGTTTTATCAGATGTCATTTTTCAATTTTTTTTTGTAATATTTTGAACGTTTTTGTTTTCAAATATATAGTTTTTTAACTGATCTTGTGTTTGACGGATTGAATTTTCACCTAGTAGCTTCTGTAATATCGCCGCGTCATTTCTATGTAAACTAATTCGTTATTCCTTTTGACATATTATGACGGTAATGAAAAAAATCTTATCAGAAAAGTATTATTATTGCCAAAACATATTTTTTGCATAGTTTTGTTCTGATACATGCATGATAGGTGGACCATGTAAGCAATTATATGTTTCTCTATAGAAATATTTTTTTTCCGCTTTATGACAACATTAAAGAATATTAAAAAAAAAACTTTAATAATGCAAGACGTTTTTCGGGGTTTTAGTTTAGTGGCATCAAGTGGAAACGCTGTATGTCGGACATGCGCCTGGACGCGCAGCCCTTTTCGTAGACTCTTCAAAAATATGTCGTGCTAATAGCAGTTCTCGTGTTCGTTGTCGCAATTTTCGCTAAAATTCAAAGTGCCTGGATGCCATAAATTTCCATGACTTGTTGAATGGTTTCGTGTGGATCTTCTAGATATTAAAGCTGCAATAGAGGCCTCCCCATCGACTGGATTCATCACAAGTTGGAATCTGGTAAGTTTTCGTTTGAGCCACTCGTTCGCCATTTTTCACATTTATCGTTTCTCGTCTAAAAATGTATAATGGTAGGTGTAACGCCTAAATAAATAATAAATACGGTTCACTTAACATCTTACATTAATTACACCACCTCATAGCAACTTTGTCCCTAACATTATAAGCAATAAAATAATGAAATAGTATAGGTAAGTAAGTTCTTTTTAAATTAAATAAAAAATTTGGTTAAATATGGAAACGGAGTCATTGCTTTTTAGTTCAGTTACGAAATAAAATATACCTAAGGTTTATAAACAGATTAAGTATTTTGTTGCCATAAATATCAACTGGAGGTTGTTTGAAAATAAACTATTATCAAGCTCTTAGGATATTCAATTTAATGGACCATACAGATTTTATGAACCCCAATAGATATACTAAATAAATCTATGTACATATTATTAAAAATTCTTTAGATACATAATATTAATTTAGTATTGAGAAAAACTAACAATGGCCATTTAATCAAAATGCATATTAGTGTTCGCATGTGAGCTTATACGCTTACTTATAGTGTATAAGTTTCCAATTTTAAACATTTTTTTCATTATTTAACAATTTAATTATGCTTTGTTATTAAAAGGACGCAAAAATATCAAAATATTGAGGTTAAAAATAGACATTTCCTAAAATTAAACAAAAACAATTTAACATTTACAGCTGTTAATTAATATGATACCAGACTTTTGTATTTTTCAGTCTAAATTAAACCTAACTTAGTTAGCCGTATTGCCAAACATGAGTAATTACCATTTTTAAATAATTGCTGTTACTGGATAGAATTAATTAATTTAGGTCACTGTTAGAACTACTTTTAAAAAATGGTAAATTTGCAAACCAAATGTACAGAGCGAAGTTATTCCATTTAAAACTTTCAATACTCACTGCGAATAATGTACCTAAAATTATTTTAATTAATAAAGCCTGGTAAATACTACTACTTTTTTCTTTTAGTTTATTAATTTAGGGTTTGTTTTTCCTTAAATAGCTTGCTTTGTGTAAAATGCAAGTTTAAATACCAAAAACTACATTGTAATATTCGCTTAGCTTTTACAAAACATAAACGTTGTTTTGAAGTTTAGTTTATAAATATTTTTTTAACATGTACTGTAGTAGTTTTGAAACTTTGTTTTACCTTACATACTGTTTTCTTTTAAAAAACACAAATTATTTTTATAAGGTTCCATTTTACATTTTACAAAATATCATTATTTAACATTTTCTTTGAATGGAGTTCAGAATGCTAAGTGTTGTAGGAGACGCCATTCTCCAGACATGAGAACAATATTCTAAAGAGGGTCTGATTTGGGATACATACAGAGTGTACAGATTGGAAGAAGAGAAAGATTTTCTGGCTCGGAAGAGAAATCCAAGCTTATTTGAAGCTGCTGAGGCTATGGATGTAATGTGTTTCTGCCAGTTGAGGTTATTCTGAAAAATTAACGCCGACAAGATTAAACGACTCTTTATTCTGCAGAACTTGGCCGCTCATATAATACGTAACGGATGAGCACTGACAAAGTTTTTTCGCGACAGCCAACAGGACTGTGTTTTGAAGGCATTACTGAACAAGATTTTTGGCGCCTCAGTCCAAAGTAAGTTTGAGGTCTTGTGAGTGAGACATCCGCATTGACCTACAAGTCAGGTTTATGGACTGGCTCGAGAAATTGAATATTAGAATGAAGGGTACTATTGTCAGGAAAACTATGAATGGGATTGATTGTGGAAGAAAAAAGATCGTTAATGTAGAAGAAACAGAGTAGGTGCCAGTACTGAGCCCTGGTGCACCCCCGCATTCATTTGGTAGTAGTAATTGAATTTTAATCTTTTTGTTATGATCAAATAAAGGATACAGGGTCTTGAAACTAGACCCTAGTATAGCAAACTTACTGGCTTTCTGTAGCTATGCAAGTATTGTGTTAGGTAATAATAAACCGTTCTTTTAAAGGTTTTGCATGTAAAATCCAAAATATTTTTTTTTTGTTTTTAATCCTTTCACATTTGACAACCGAAATTAGTTTTTACATAAAAATATTTTCTTTATATTATTTATCAAAGAGGCTTTAAAGGGAATGAGAATTGGACCGAATTTTATCCAGATTTAAAGCTGTTAAAATCAATGAAGGACAAAATATTATATGGAAACATTAAATATGATACCTACTGATAAAGATGAATTAAAAAATACAATTTGTATTTGTTATTTTGTATAGTAAACATATAATACATTTATTTTATATTAATTTGTTTTTCTTTTAATGTCTATAAAGTGGAACAAACATGAAAAGTATGCATCACATCAATCACAGTGGTGAAAATACATAAAAAACCAATCTGAATGTTATAATAAAGCAAAAAAAATAAATAAAATCTACATTTTTCCTTTATTGTGCATTAAAAAAAAAACTTTTTAATAATGTATGGATACGTAGAAAAATTTTTGGTATATTTTAATTGTAAACACATTCTTTATTCTATAAAAAAAAAAGTGGTACAGTTGCCTGCACCAGCATGGTAAAATATGCTTCTTGCACATATTGTTTGGTACATTGTGACGTCACATATTTAAAAACTTAGGTATTGTTTGGGGCGAGAGTTTTATATTTAAATTTAAAATGCCTATTGCTTTGCATTAAGTTTGGTATTAACTTTTTTAACGTAAGTGTTATTTAGGCATAAACGGTTATTTTTGGCCAATAAAAAGATGTGCAACGGGCCTTTTAATGAACATTTTTGACAGAGTTTTCATTTTTTTTGTAAGATGCGCCAAGAACATATGTTTTTATTTTGTAAAATATATAGTATAAATGACCCTCTTCTAACACTAGTTGAATAGCACTGAAAATGCAAGGGTAATCTTAATCGTTCTCAATATTCCAAAAGAAACATAAATAAAAACTTATTTTACTTATAAATTAAATATATAAATATTTTCATATATAATAATAATTAAATTTCGTAAAACTATCCACGGTTATTTTTATTTTTTAAAATTATTAAACCTTTTTGTGCAAAGGGCCTTTTATAGAACATTTTTGGCAGAGTTTGCATTTGTTTGTAAGATACGCCAAGAATATTTTTTTTTATTTTGTAAAATATATAGTGCTAATGACCCTCTTTTAACACCAGTTGAATAGCAGTGAAAATTCAAGTGTAATCTCAATCGTTCTCAATATTCCAAAAGAAACATAAATGAAAACTTATTATTAGGGACCGGACATCGATAAAAAACCATTACAATTTCGAGCTTAAAATGATAAAGATTACACCAAATAAAAATGCAATAAATACTTTAACTTTTTTTAGTAGTTTTGGTTTTTATTTTTTTATTTTTATTCGGTGCGATTTTTTGTAGAATAATACAAAAGACCTGGCAATAGCAAAAAATTTAGTAGAGTTTTTGCACCACCAAAGATATGCTTTTATATAAATTAAATAAAATAAATTTAATTTAAAATAGACTTTTTGTCTACATATAAATTAACAAATATTTGATTTAACCTCTATTAGGGTTCATATTTATGCAATTAACCACACAAACATAGTTTTGTTGGTTAAATGCAAATCTCCTAGTGCAGTACGAAAACTCTTCTAGCCTGTTTGTTGTGAACTCGTAAAAATCAGTTCCGTTACATAGGGTAGGTAACTCATATTAATTGAAATAAAATATACTTTGTACTGATTTCTACTATATTTGAAACTATGAAAAATATATTTATTTTTTTGGCTAAACATGTAGCGACTAAATGGTAGTGCAGCTAGATTAATTTAATTTAAAAATTTTAACAGGTACAAAATTATTGTTTATCAGGTCTGTGTTTATGTTATAGGTAGGTATAATAAAATTGGGTATGGTCCAATCTCTATGGTAAAAATAAGATTTTAAAAATTTAATTAAACATTAAAGTTATAATAATTTAAATTAATGGGGAATATTTAGTTAATTGACAATTTAATAGAGTGTCGGTATTTCTTTCAATTGTTTATTTAAGGACTCAGAAGATTCTATTTATGGACTTGTTTTCTAGTATGAGGTATTTTGAAATTTTGATCAATATTATGATTTTGCTCCATTGAATAATTAGCGTAGTAAGAATCGGTTTTTCTTTTAATATAACTGGTTTAATGTTTTTTTATTCTTTTGGAAAAACTTTTACCTGAATTACCTATGTAAGTTTTTGGACAGTCATTACAAATTAATTGGTAAACTACCGATTTGTATTGTTGTCTTATTAAAATTTGTTGTTTTGTATGAATTTAACATCGGTGGTTTAACCAATTAATTTGTAAAGACTGTTTAAAACCCTTATAGGTCAGTCAGGTGAACATCACACAAGTTATACTAAAGAAAACCTATTCTTACTATGCTAATTATTTAATAAAACAAAATCGTAATTTTGATCAAAATTTTCGAAAATTTATTCAGAAAACAAAGGCTGTAAATTCAATTTACTGGAGTCTCTTGCAATAAACAAACTTAAAATATCGACACTATTTAAATTGTCAATTAGACCAAAATAATTCCTCATTGTTAAATTTAAATGTTATATAACACTTTAAATATTTAATTGCAGTAGCTGTAAAATCTTAGTTTATTACCTATAGTATTAGACCACACCCCTTAAATTTTACTATACTTACCTATGGCATAATATCAAGAACTGATAAAACATAATTTGTGTACCCAGGTTAAAACTTTTAAATTTATTTAGTCTTGAAAAAACTACCGTGTTACGTGATTTTATTTTCCGTTAAATTATATCATATTTGTGCTAAAATAATTTTTTGTATTTAAATAAGTCATGTACGGGCCAAGAAATAATGAGTCCAAGTAAAAAAATGAAGTTGAGGCCTACTTCCATATTCTACTTTTTATTTGAAAGTGAAAAAGGTGTTTGGGCAGAATTTGTAATTCTGAATTTATCTGTACAAAACCACATCAGATTGAACGACATGTTAAAGGTCCACAACATTTAGAAAAGATGCAAAGTTTTCCGGGAACATCGAAATCAACAGAGTCAGAACATGTATCAAACGCAGAATTCTGCATGGATTTGTGTGAAGCCTTATTGCAGCTGATATTACTCTTTTAAAAATAACTCAAGGACTATAAGGACATTTTTGGAAAAACAGTGCCACACAAAAGTACCGGACGAATCAATCTGCGTAAAAACTATGTTGATAAGGTCTATTTGAAAACTATGGACAAAATACGACACAATCTGAAGGAAAGAAGTTATGGTTTAGTGTTGATGAAACCACTGATATCAAGGAAGATACGTTGCTAACATTATAGTTGGACCTTTAAGTAATCACGAACCGGAAAACTCATATTTAATTAACAGTAAATTTCTTTCTAAAACCAATAGTTAGACAATAACAGAGTCTGTGTAGATAGTATTACTTCACTATTGTCAGCCACTAGTATTCAGGAAAGTGTTGTTTTGTTTCTGGATAGTGCTGCATATTAAAAGCAGGACGTCAGTTAAAAGAACATTTTCCCAAATTGCTTCATTTGACATGTTTAGCTCATGCCCTACATAGAATATGCGAAATGATACGTAACTTTTATCCACTTTTGACACTTTAGTTAGCGAAGTAAAAAAAGTTTTCCTTAAGTCACCTGCGCGTATTACGACATTTAAAGATATGTGTCCTAATGTCGCATTACCGCCACAACCTGTTATTACGAGGTGGGGAACATGGTTATCAGCAGTTTCATATTACCATATAAATTACAATGTGGTAAAAAATGTTATTGGCAGTTTACAAGATGATTCTTTAATGTAAAAAAAAGTAAAGAAGTCATAAATGCACGAAATGTTGAATCTGATTTAAAATTTATTTTTGAAAATTTTGGATGTCTTCCGGATGTGATTGAACAGTTAGAAAACAAAATACTCCCTAGTGACTCTTATTAATGTATTTCAAAGCCATAGACAATCTTAAATGTGTTCCTAATGAAATTGGTGAAATTAAAATTTTATATACCAAAAATCTTGAAAGAAATCCAGGATTTTTAGAAATAAAAAATATTTTTGAGGCACTACAAAATAAAAAAAATAACTTGTACAATCATTTTCGTTTTGCTCCAGTTAAAAGCTGTGATGTCGAAAGGAGCTTTTTTAGACTTAGACATATTTTAAATTATAAAAGAACCAATTTTACCGAAACCAACTTTGAAAAGATATTAGTTATATTAAATAATGCAAATAAATTGTAAAATACTCCTGTTATGTTTTTATTTCACATTTTTTTAAATTTATTTATATTTAATATCTCCTTAATACGCACGCCTATGAATTTACCAGGCATAAAAAATGGTAAAGGAACAAGCTCGTTCCGAAATCCGGGCCCTACTTATTATACTTATAAATTAAATCTATAAATATTTATATATATATATATATATATATATATAGTAAGTCTATAAGCACTTATATACTTTTCCGAAAAAATCAAGTCTTTTTTACACTCAAGACCGCACGCCAATGGTAAATAAAAATGTTCACTGTGCCAAATAATTTATTTTTCCAAGACACAATCACCACTAAAATTTTAAAAAAATCGCCTTATAAATAACTAAAATATTAGGGTGTATTCATGAAAACCGGGACACACTGTATATCAAGGGTAAATAAGTAATTAAGCATTTTAACTATATTTATACTGAATCCAAAAAAAAATCCTTATATTAGCAATATAATGCTATACATTTTATGATACCAAAATTATCTTTTGTTTGTAATAAAATGATCAATATTTGAGGTGTAAAATTTTTAGGTAGTAAACAGGGCACACCGATCAATATTTTACCGGCATTCAGAGTCGTCACGCAATAAGGTAATTTTTTAATGAAAAGGAAACAATTTTTTGTGACCAGAAACCATTAGGGTTTTAATTTGCAAATTTAAAACTTAAAATTGCAGGCTGCCAAAGAAATATTTATTCCTTTGAGGTAAAGATAAATGTTTTGAAGAATTAAAAGAAAATACAAAGAAAGAAATTAATTTCTTTTAAACTGCAATAAAGGTTTAATAACTTTCAAAAAATAAAAATAACCATGGATAGTTTTACCAAATTTAATTATTATTATTATTACATATATATATATATATATATATATATATATATATATATATATATAATATATTATATATTATATATATATTAATATATATAATATATATATATATATATATATATTATTATACATATATATATATATATATATTATATATATATAATATATATATATATATATAATATATATATAATATATATATATATATATATATATATATATATATATATATATATATATATATATATATATATATATATATATATATTTATAGATTAATTTATAAGTATAATAAGTTTTCATTTATGTTTCTTTTGGAATATTGAGAACGATTGAGATTACACTTGAATTTTCACTGCTATTCAACTGGTGTTAAAAGAGGGTCATTAGCACTATATATTTTACAAAATAAAAAAAAATATTCTTGGCGCATCTTACAAAAAAATGCAAACTCTGCCAAAAATGCTCTATAAAAGGCCTTTTGCACAAAAAGGTTTAATAATTTTAAAAAATAAAAATAACCGTGAATAGTTTTAGCAAATTTAATTATTATTATATATGAAAATATTTATATATTTAATTTATAAGTAAAATAAGTTTTTATTTATGTTTCTTTTGGAATATTGAGAACGATTAAGATTACCCTTGCATTTTCAGTGCTATTCAACTAGTGTTAGAAGAGGGTCATTTACACTATATATTTTACAAAATAAAAACATATGTTCTTGGCGCATCTTACAAAAAAAATGAAAACTCTGTCAAAAATGTTCATTAAAAGGCCCGTTGCACATCTTTTATTGCCAAAAAACTGTTTATGCCTAAATAACACTTACGTTAAAAAAGTTAATACCAAACTTAATGCAAAGCAATAGGCATTTTAAATTTAAATATAAAACTCTCGCCCCAAACAATATCTAAGTTTTTAAATATGTGACGTCACAATGTACCAAACAATATGTGCAAGAAGCATATTTTACCATGCTGGTGCAGGCAACTGTACCACTTTTTTTATAGAATAAAGAATGTGTTTACAATTAAAATATACCAAAAATTTTTCTACGTATCCATACATTATTAAAAAGCTTTTTTTAATGCACAATAAAGGAAAAATGTAGATTTTATTTTTTTTTTGCTTCATTATAACATTCAGATTGGTTTTTATGTATTTTCACCACTGTGATTGATGTGATGCATACTTTTCATGTTTGTTCCGCTTTATAGACATTAAAAGAAAAACAAATTAATATAAAATAAATGTATTTTATGTTTACTATACAAAATAACAAATACAAATTGTATTTTTTAATTCATCTTTATCAGTAGGTATCATATTTAATGTTTCCATATAATATTTTGTCCTTCATTGATTTTAACAGCTTTAAATCTGGATAAAATTCGGTCCAATTCTCATTTCCTTTAAAGCCTCTTTGATAAATAATATAAAGAAAATATTTTTATGTAAAAACTAATTACGGTTGTCAAATGTAATAGGATTAAAAACAAAAAAAAAATATTTTGGATTTTACATGCAAAACCTTTAAAAGAACGGTTTATTATTACCTAACACAATACCTGCATAGCTACAGAAAGCCAGTAAGTTTGCTATACTAGGGTCTAGTTTCAAGACCCTGTATCCTTTATTTGATCATAACAAAAAGATTAAAACTCAATTACTACTACCAAATGAATGCGGGGGTGCACCAGGGCTCAGTACTGGCACCTACTCTGTTTCTTCTACATTAACGATCTTTTTTCTTCCACAATCAATTCCATTCATAGTTTTCCTGACAATAGTACCCTTCATTCCAATATTCAATTTCTCGAGCCAGTCCATAAACCTGACTTGTAGGTCAATGCGGATGTCTCACTCACAAGACCTCAGACTTACTTTGGACTGAGGCGCCAAAAATCTTGTTCAGTAATGCCTTCAAAACACAGTCCTGTTGGCTGTCGCGAAAAAACTTTGTCAGTGCTCATCCGTTACGTATTATATGAGCGGCCAAGTTCTGCAGAATAAAGAGTCGTTTAATCTTGTCGGCGTTAATTTTTCAGAATAACCTCAACTGGCAGAAACACATTACATCCATAGCCTCAGCAGCTTCAAAAAAGCTTGGATTTCTCTTCCGAGCCAGAAAATCTTTCTCTTCTTCCAATCTGTACACTATGTATGTATCCCAAATCAGACCCTCTTTAGAATATTGTTCTCATGTCTGGAGAATGGCGTCTCCTACAAGACTTAGCATTCTGAACTCCATTCAAAGAAAAAGTTAAATAATGATATTTTGTAAAATGTAAAATGGAACCTTATAAAAATAATTTGTGTTTTTTAAAAGAAAACAGTATGTAAGGTAAAACAAAGTTTCAAAACTACTACAGTACATGTTAAAAAAATATTTATAAACTAAACTTCACAACAACGTTTATGTTTTGTAAAAGCTAAGCGAATATTACAATGTAGTTTTTGGTATTTAAACTTGCATTTTACACAAAACAAGCTATTTAAGGAAAAACAAACCCTAAATTAATAAACTAAAAGAAAAAAGAGTAGTATTTACAGGCTTTATTAATTAAAATAATTTTAGGTACATTATTCGCAGTGAGTATTGAAAGTTTTAAATGGAATAACTTCGCTCTGTACATTTGGTTTGCAAATTTACCATTTTTTAAAAGTAGTTCTAACAGTGACCTAAATTAATTAATTCTATCCAGTAACAGCAATTATTTAAAAATGGTAATTACTCATGTTTGGCAATACGGCTAACTAAATTAGGTTTAATTTAGACTGAAAAATACAAAAGTCTGGTATCATATTAATTAACAGCTGTAAATGTTAAATTGTTTTTGTTTAATTTTAGGAAATGTCTCTTTTTAACCTCAATATTTTGATATTTTTGCGTCCTTTTAATAACAAAGCATAATTAAATTGTTAAATAATAAAAAAAATGTTTAAAATGGGAAACTTATACACTATAAGTAAGCGTATAAGCTCACATGCGAACATAATATGCATTTTGATTAAATGGCCATTGTTAGTTTTTCTCAATACTAAATTAATATTATGTATCCAAAGAATTTTTAATAATATGTACATAGATTTATTTAGTATATCTATTGGGGTTCATAAAATCTGTATGGTCCATTAAATTAAATATCCTAAGAGCTTAATAATAGTTTATTTTCAAACAACCTCCAGTTGATATTTATGTCAACAAAATACTTAATCTGTTTATAAACGCTTAGGTATATTTTATTTCGTAACTGAACTAAAAAGCAATGACTCCGTTTCCATATTTAACCAAATTTTTATTTAATTTAAAAATAACTTACCCACCTATACTATTTCTTTATTTTATTGTTTATAATGTTAGGGACAAAGTTGCTATGAGGTGGTGTAATTAATGTAAGATGTTAAGTGAACCGTATTTATTATTTATTTAGTCGTTACACCTACCATTATACATTTTTAAACGAGAAACGATAAATGTGAAAAATGGCGAACGAGTGGCTCAAACGAAAACTTACCAGATTCCAACTTGTGATGAATCCAGTCGATGGGGAGGCCTCCGTTGCAGCTTTAATATCTAGAAGATCCACGCGAAACCATTTAACAAGTCATGGAAATTTATGGCATCCAGGCACTTAGAATTTAAAGAAATATATATATATATATATATATATATATATATATATATATATATATATATATATATATATATATATATATATATATATATAATATATATATATATATAATATATATATATATATATATATATATATATATATATATATATATATATATATATATATATATATATATATATATATATATATATATATATATATTTTTAACCATTTTGTCCCACGCTAGTATATTGTACCGTTTAAGATGATGGTTGAGTTTGAAGGCCACAATGGAGGTAAGTATTTTGTAGGCTTTGGGCAGTCATGAAATAGGCCTGTGGTTCTTTGGTTGCTTTAGGTCTTCCTTTTTCGGGTTCAAAATTCATGTTGTCGTCTTGTGTGTTCCCTGCGCAAATTTGATCATGTATCAGAAAATATCAGGGATTTGAAATGGCAAAATATGGCAATAGAAGACGGTTGCAGTTTGCCGTTTCTTGCATAAAATTATGACCTCTGGCATCCCTGACTACCTGCGCGCAAAACTAATTACACGCAACATCTTCCATGATAGAATATACGCAATGGAGTATGTGGGCGGTACCGAGATATTTGACGACTTGTTTCGAGTGGCTTTACTTATCAGGCTACAAATCTCATAATAAATTACCAAATGATGTTAAATCTTTGAGTGTTGAGGCTTTTAGAAGGAGATACCGAGCATCTCTTTCAGTCACAGTAGTTTTAGGCATACGCATATTGTTCTTTAGTTGTTGAATGTGTGTTTAAGTGTGTTATTTGAGCATTTCTTAAATTATTATATAATCTTATTTTTATTTATTAGTTTTATTTGCAATCTGTTTGCCATTTTCTTTAATATTGTGAGAACTCCAGCCTGTTGGGGTTATATGGTGGAGTAGCCGATTACTAATTGGCTAAATATCGCCCTAATATGGTTGGCTGTGATAGGGTTAATTAAAATCTCATCTTATAGATGTAATATACCTAACCGTGTTATTATAACCTTATCACCTAATAAAAGACGATTATTACTATTATTATTATATATCAACGTCGCTATGGGTAACGACGTAAGACCCATCAGTCAGGATCGCCTGCATGGGGGCCATATGGCACGGGGAGCAACCCGCAGACCCCAGCAAACCACTTCCTGGGCTAGCTACCCAGATGGTGGATTTCCTAAAGCTTACGACCACTGAACGAAGCCTCGGAACCCGCCCCAATCGGGACCATACTTGAGGGAAGATCGCCGCCCTAGCAGTGGAAGGTGGAGCAAGGGCACCTCCTGTGAAATGGAACCACAAGGCCCAGCACCCCCACAGGGACACCAGGAACACAGCTTGGTCCACCCAAACCCAGCTCTTGCGACTGGCTCATGGGACCTGGGTAACCTTAGAGGCGGAGCGATTGGACGAGAAATATGAACATTACTGTATGAATGCATACTTCCAGATACTGAAGGGGAAACAAAAAGGACGCGATTTAGAAACAAACTTGAGAGTTATGGTCTGAAACGTTTCCAGATAAGACATTTACGCCCGCACACCTATCAGCACAAGTGGCGAACATCAAGGCACGTCAACTGCTCGCACCGGATGAAATAGCTAACATCAAAGAAGAAGCGCTTCAGCGCAAACGTGCAGGGAGATCGGGAGATGCCAGAAGATCCTTGCAAATCGGAAGATCGATCAACACAAGAGAAAGTTCTGCGAACCAACAACAAGCAGTGGACGATATCAATCCCCAACAAGCCAGAGAACAGCAAGCAGAAACAGATGATGTGGAGAATTTGTTCCATAAGATCAGCCAGAAGTACGAAGGGATGTCCTTAGAAAACCGACCAAAAATCCCAAAACTAAAAAACAACCCGGAGACTAAAAACGCTACCGAAAAAATTAATGCAACTCTAGCAGAAATATTTAGACCTCGAAGACCCTTGAAGACCTGGCCACAGGGTACTGTGGCTAGAGTAGCGAGTGACATTCTCCATGTCAAATCTTGGTCAACTGGAGACAAACAACAGAAAAACCGCCTTGTCTAGAAGACAAAATCACCCGACTGCGCCAGGAAAAGGAATACTCCACAGCTTATCAGCTTACCAACGCCTAGTCGAAAAGTTGAAAGGAAAGCGCACGCATACGCAAGAAAAGCAAAAATAACTGCTACCAATCCCCAGTACCGCAAAAAACTCACAATTCACCTGGACTTGCTGACACAGAAGACAGCAGCCCTGGGAAAAATACCATAAAAGAAACTTGCGTTATAGGCAAAACAATCTTTTCACAGCTAATCAGAAAGTTTTCTTCAGGGAGTTTCAAGCTGGCAAGACCAACCAGCAAACGGCTACACCAGAAAAAGAGGAAATGGTTGAGTTCTGGTCAAACATCTGGACCCAAAGCGCGCAACATAACGCTAAGGCTCCATGGATAAACGCCGAGAGACACAGCACCCGAAAAGTTGAAGTGATGCCCGAAAAGGTTAAAGAACTGGACCTTGCCCGGACTTGATGGCATCCAAAACTATTGGTGGAAAGCCTTTCCGGAAACACATAGACCAATGGCAAACTTACTGCATAAAGCCATCCAAAACCCTGAATCCATACCAACGTACTTCACCCACGGCATGACACACATGCTGCCAAAAAAGGAAGACCTAAAGCAACCAAAGAACCACAGGCCTATTTCATGACTGCCCAAAGCCTACAAAATACTTACCTCCATTGTGGCCTTCAAACTCAACCATCATCTTAAACGGTAGGGGAGAGCAGGTAGGATTCGTACAGTGGGAGCATTCGTACAGTTGTCATACCTACACTACGCCACACGATGAGCCAGTTCTGTTTGTGTGTGTGAGAGGGCGGTACACGTCTCTACGCTCACAGCTAAACGCGACGGCATTCGTGCAGCGATCTCCGGCGGAACAAGTCGATACGTGTTTTCCTCCTTGTAAGTAATTTTAGATTTGTCTTTAAAATCATTCATTCATAAAATGTTTTGCTCAAATCGTTTGTTATTTATAAAAGTTGTTAAATACGTGCCTTAGATTATTATGCAAACATTGATTTTGGTATAACAACCACCATTATTTTTATTTGAAATTTATTTGTTGAATGTTTAGGTTGGGGAGCTTTCTAGTTATGAGTGGGGTAGATTCGTACTGTACGAATGTACCCCATATGCATTGAAATTATTCTTCATTAAAAATACTATTATTTCAGGATCATGCCGCGAATATACGTGAAAAAAGGAACTAGAACGAGAGAAGTAAACGAAGAGGCTGTAAAATCTGCGATGAATGAAGTTTTAAATAAGACTTTATCTATTAGGAAGTCGGCAAAAAATACGGCATCAAACCAACAACTCTTGAAAGTCGCTTAACAAACTTTCATAAAAAGGCTGCAGCGGAAAAGGAAGTTAACTATACTCCACCGCGTACTTTTAGTTCCAAGTTCACGTCGAATCAAGTGTTCACTACAGAAGAAGAGACTTTATTGAATAAGTACATAGCAAAATGTTCCAAGATGCATTTTGGGTTAACAATCATACAAGTGAGGAAACTGGCGTACGAATTTGCGAGAGTGAATCAGCTGCGCTATCCACCTAGCTGGAATCAAAATAAAATGACAGGAAAAGAATGGCTGGATAGTTATCGTAGGCGAAACGCAAATCTAAGTCTGTGGAAACCGGAAAATACCAGTGCAGCCCGATCTTATGGATTCAACAAGACAGCCGTAAATGATTTCTACGAAAACTTAGAAAAGGTATTAACTAAATATGCACTCACTGCAGATCCGATCTATAATTTTGACGAGTCAGGGATATCCACGGTGTTGAGCACACCCAGGTACTAGCTGAAAAACCAAAAACAAATTGGTCAACTTGTTTCGGCAAAAAAGAGGGAAATCGTAACATTTGGAGGAATTATTTCAGCTAGTGGTAACACAGTTCCGCCACTGTTCATCTTTCCCAGGGTTCATTTCAAGGATCACTTCATAGAAGGTGCTCCAGAGGGTAGCCTAGGAATGGCTACTAAGAGTGGTTGGATAAATTCCAGTATATTTGTGGAGGTCCTGAAACACATTAAAAAAGAACATGCTGCTCCAAAGATAATCCTATTCTCCTCCTAGTCGACAATCACGAAAGCCACGTTACAATAGAAGCGGTGGACTATGCCCGGGATAACGGTATTATTTATATGTCATTTCTCCCCACCACACACCGTCTCCAACCGTTAGATGTGGGAGTGTTTGGACCTTTTAAAGCTAAATTAAAGATAGCATTTAATGACTGGCATGTGAATAACCCGGGAAAAACTCTAAATATATATAACATTCCGAAACTGGCCAAAATTGCCTATTTTGAATCATTTAATGGCAAAATATTTCAAATGCTTTTGAAAAACTGGCATATGGCCATTTAATAAATTGAAATTCAGTGACGAAGAATTTGAAGCCGTGCAAGTTTACTGTTCCGATTCTACAGTAGGCCCAGATGACAACATACAACAAATTATACCTGAAGAAACAAATCTTAGTCAACAAGATCTAACATCGACATTGTCGCCAGCATTACCAAGTACATCATCTGTGGGATTAATTACGCCAGAAATTGTCCGACCTTACCCTAAAGTGGACAGGAATACGACCAAAAAGAAGAAGAAAGGAAAACTGCCTGGAGAATCACGGATATATACAGATACTCCCAAAAAGAATAGACTGATAGAAATAGAAACAGCCAAAGAGATGAAGAAAAAAGAACAAGAGAGAAAACAGAAGGCTAAAGAGATGAAACGCGCCTTAAATTTGCTATCAGATACAAATAAAGGAACCAAACCAAAAAAACAAAAGAAAACTATAGAGGCTGAGACTGATAGTGAGGATGAGACTGACATAAGTTTGAGAGAAAGTTCTTGTTCTTCCGTCGATGAGAGTCAGAAGGGATCTGATGTTGAGTACGAAATTCCAGTTATGCCCGAAAACATTAAAGAAGAAAGTTTTCTGTTGGTGAAGTTCTGAAAAAAGAAGACTGTTTTACATTATATTGGACAGGTGATTCAAAATATAACCCTAATGAATATAAAGTTTCATTTATGAGAAAGAAGCCGGGTACCTGGAATTTGTTTTTCCTAATATTAAAGATGAAGGGACTGTTTATTTATCAGATGTGGTCTGTGTATTGCCGCCGCCTAAATCTGTTTTACAGCAAGAACAGCTGATATAATTAGGTTTGAAAAAGATATCACTATGTATAACGGCAATAACAGATTTATGAGGTTTGTTTATTATGTTACCCTAATGGTTGAGTGATATGTTGATTTTATGACTTAGATTTAACGAAGTTGATTGTAAAATACTGTATTTTTAATTATTACTACATTTAGAAATATTTTGTGTTAATTTTGATCTCAATAAATGGATAATTTCATATAAAAAGCTGTTTTATTTATTGTGAATGAAAGCCCCACTATGTACGAATGCACTCCTTCCTATGTGACGAAGCTACCCCGCGTGTGGGGTAGTTTCGTACGTTTTTCATTTTTTTAGAAATGTTGATGTAGCTTCATCATTGTGTTTGTATCAGCACTAAACTTTACTGTAACTATAGCCAAATATATAGGGTATTAGCAGCATTAAAGTTATTTTGCAATAACTAAAAGCTTTTCTGTTATACAGCCAAGAGTAAAAAGTGTACGAATCCTACCTATTCCCTTACTATAATATACTAGTGGAACAAAATGGTTAAAAATATATATATATATATATATATATATATATATATATTTATATATATATATATATATATATATATATATATATATATATATATATATATATATATATATATATATATATATATATATATATATATATATATATATATTATTTGTAACCATTTTGTTCCCACGCTAGTATATTGTACCATTTAAGATGATGGTTGAGTTTGAAGGCCACAATGGAGGTAAGTATTTTGTAGGCTTTGGGCAGTCATGAAATAGGCCTGTGGTTCTTTGGTTGCTTTAGGTCTTCCTTTTTTGGCAGCATGTGTGTCATGCCGTGGGTGAAGTACGTTGGTATGGATTCAGGGTTTTGGATGGCTTTATGCAGTAAGTTTGCCATTGGTCTATGTGTTTCCGAAAAGGCTTTCCACCAATAGTTTTGGATGCCATCAAGTCCGGGCGAGGTCCAGTTCTTTAACCTTTTCACCGTTGCCCGCACATTTGCCTCCGTAATGGTGATTTTGGGCATCACTTCAACTTTTCGGGTGCTGTGTCTCTCGGCGTTTATCCATGGAGCCTTAGCGTTATGTTGCGCGCTTTGGGTCCAGATGTTTGACCAGAACTCAACCATTTCCTCTTTTTCTGGTGTAGCCGTTTGCTGGTTGGTCTTGCCAGCTTGAAACTCCCTGAAGAAAACTTTCTGATTAGCTGTGAAAAGATTGTTTTGCCTATAACGCAAGTTTCTTTTATGGTATTTTTCCCAGGGCTGCTGTCTTCTGTGTCAGCAAGTCCAGGTGAATTGTGAGTTTTCTGCGGTACTGGGGATTGGTAGCAGTTATTTTTGCTTTTCTTGCGTATGCGTGCGCTTTCCTTTCAACTTTTCGACTAGGCGTTGGTAAGCTGATAAAGCTGTGGAGTATTCCTATTTCCTGGCGCAGTCGGGTGATTTTGTCTTCTAGACAAGGCGGTTTTTTCTGTTGTTTGTCTCCAGTTGACCAAGATTTGACATGGAGAATGTCACTCGCTACTCTAGCCGCACAGTACACCCTGTGGCACAGGTCTTCAAGGGTCTTCGAGGTTCTAAATATTTCTGCTAGAGTTGCATTAATTTTTTCGGTAGCGTTTTTAGTCTCCGGGTTGTTTTTTAGTTTTGGGATTTTTGGTCGGTTTTCTAAGGACATCCCTTCGTACTTCTGGCTGATCTTATGGAACAAATTCTCCACATCATCTGTTTCTGCTTGCTGTTCTCTGGCTTGTTGGGGATTGATATCGTCCACTGCTTGTTGTTGGTTCGCAGAACGTTCTCTTCTGTTGATCGATCTTCCGATTTGCAAGGATCTTCTGGCATCTCCCGATCTCCCTGCACGTTTGCGCTGAAGCGCTTCTTCTTTGATGTTAGCTATTTCATCCGGTGCGAGCAGTTGACTTGCCTTGATGTTCGCCACTTGTGCTGATAGGTGTGCGGGCGTAAATGTCTTATCTGGAAACGTTTCAGACCATAACTCCGTAAGTTTGTTTCTAAATCGCGTCCTTTTTGTTTCCCCTTCAGTATCTGGAAGTATGCATTCATCACAGTAATGTTCATATTTCTCGTCCAATGCTGCCTTCCGCCTCTATGGTTAGCAGCGGGTCCCCCATGAGCCAGTCGCGAAGAGCTGGGGTTTGGGTGGACCAAGCTGTGTTCCTGGGTGTCCTGTGTGGGGGTGCTGGGCCTTGTGGTTCCATTTCACAGGGAGGTGCCACTTGCTCCACCTTCCACTGCTAGGGCCCGGGTCGATCTTCCTCAAATATGGTCCCGACGTTGGGGGCGGGTTCCGAGGCTTCGTTCAGTGAGTCGTAAGCTTTAGGAAATCACACCATCTGGGTAGCTAGCCCAGGTAGTGGTTTGCTGGGGTCTGCAGGGTTGCTCCCCGTGCCATATGGCCCCCCATGCAGGCGATCCTGACTGTACGGGTCTTACGTCGTTACCCATAGCGACGTTGATATATAATAATAATAATAATAATAATCGTCTTTTATTAGGTGATAAGGTTATAATAACACAGTTAGGTATATTACATCTATAAGATGAGATTTGTAAATTAACCCTATCACAGCCAACCATATTAGGGCGATATTTAGCCAATTAGTAATCGGCTACTCCACCATATAACCCCAACAGGCTGGAGTTCTCACAATATTAAAGAAAAAATGGCAAACAGATTGCAAATAAAACTAATAAATAAAAATAAGATTATATAAGTAAATTTAAGAAATGCTCAAATACACACACTTAAACGCACACATTCAAGCAACTAAAGAACAATATGCGTATGCCTAAAACTACTGTGACTGAAAAAGAGATGCTCGGTATCTCCTTCTAAAAGCCTCAACACTCAAAGATTTAACATCATTTGGTAATTTATTATAGAGATTTGTAGCCTGATAAGTAAAGCCACTCCGAAACAAAGTCGTCAAATATCTCGGTACCGCCAACATACTTCCATTGCGTATAGTTCTATCATGGAAGGTGTTGCGTGCTATTAGTTTTGCGCGCAGGTAGTCAGGGATGCCAGAGGTCATAATTTTATGCAAGAAAACGGCAAACTGCAACCGTCTTCTATTTGCCATATTTAGCCATTTCAAATCCCTGATATTTTCTGATACATGATCAAATTTGCGCAGGGAACACACAAGACGACAACATGAATTTTGAACCCGTTGAATCCTTCCGCCGATATGCAAAGTCAAAAACGGACCATAAACGAATGAACAGTAATTAAAAAATGAAAGTACCAGGGTTTCAACAAGCATGACTTTAAGTTTTTTGGACAGAATCTCCCGATTGGCATATATAATTCTTAAATTACAGTAAACCTTTCTGATGAGGGAGTTAACATGTTCATCAAATTTAAGACCACCATCTATTACGACCCCTAACGATTTCGCTGATTTTACCTCCGGCACAGTTTGTCCATTAATATTTATGTCTACCTTCTCGCTAAGGCGAGCAGCCTTGACCCCACCAAAGTAGAGAACCTGTGACTTTTTAGGGTTCAATAAAAGGTTGTGTTTCCTTGATAGATTATTTATAATATTTAGCTCTCTGTTCATGTTATACTCAGCAATATGATGTTCATAAGGGAGAAAACTATATTTTAACTGAATATCATCAGCATATGCTTGATAAGAACCAATCTCTATAAGTTTCAAAATATCTGCTGAGTATATCAAAAACAGAAGCGGACCCAGTATCGAACCTTGCGGTACACCTGATACTACAGGCAACAAAGATGACATTTGCTCCTGCAGCACTACACTCTGTGACCTTTCGGAAAGGTAGGACTCGAAAAATTTTACCGCAATGTCATCAAACCCATGGTTTAAAGTGTCGAAAGCTTTCGAAAAATCCAGCAAAACGAGGGACGCAACCATTCCCGCATCCAAATCGGCCACGATATTGTCCAAAACATTGGCAAGTGCCGTAGCAGTGCTGTGTTTTTCTGTGAAGCCAGATTGAAGATTGGGAATAACACTTTCCCTACAAAAAGCGCTAGTTTGGCTATAGACTATTTTTTCCAATATCTTGGACAATACCGACAGCAGACTTATTGGTCGCAAATCCGTAAAACCCTCTGGTGAACTATTTTTGGGAACCGGTTGAATGCGCGAGACTTTCCTCGCCTTAGGAAAATATCCATTTTCTAAGCAGACATTAATGATATGGGTGATGCATGGAAGAATAAAAGGGCAGCAATACTTTAGCATTGACAAGGATATTCCATCGAAACCAGATGCATTTGATTTTATTTCTTTTATGGCAGTATATATATCATCGATAGTAGCTAATCTCAAAGAAAATTTGGAAGAATTATAAAATTTTGTTCGTTTGTAATAAGCCACCATCTCACTACAGTCACCATTCATAAAAACGGAATTAAAATATTCATTTATTTTGTTTGCATCCATAAGTGCTCTCGGTATTGTAACATCCTTGCTACCTCCTATATTAAGTTCTCTCAAAGCTTGCCAAGTTTTTCTGCTGTTACCCTCACCAACCACCTCACCAGCTCTCTTTTGCCGCCGAATATTCATAAGTGTATCATTTCTTAATCGCTTGTAATTATTCCAGTTCTCTTCCGTTTAATTGGCCTTATATTGTGTTAGTGCATTATCTCTTTGTTTCATTAAAATCTTTATTCCATCCGTCAACCAGGGAGCCTTAGGTCGCGTAACTCTAAAAGTTCTTATGGGTGCATGAGTATTAAACAAATCAGTAATAATGTTTGACATTATTTCCACCTTTTTGTCAATGTCTCCTTCATATAGAATACTATTCCATGGCTTACGAGCAAGGTCCTGGCAAAAAGCGGGGTAACAAAATGATTTAAAGTCTCTATAAGTAACAAGTTTAGGCTCAAATTTACTCACCTTTATACTGTGCTCACAAACCGTCATTTTATGATCTGATATGTTTTTTGCGGGAAAAACACTGGCATTAACAACCAGTTCACCCCTGGATACAAATGTTGGATCCAGAAGACTACTGCAGGATCCGGACACTCTAGTTGCATCCGACACCGTTTGAGTAAATCCGTAGGTATCAAAGCATCGAGAAACCGGGTTATCAGCATTAAAAAGATTTACATTTATATCACCCATACACACAACATGATCAACTGTGGGCAAGACGAGGGACAAAACACTATCAAAACTATCCAGGGCAAAGTGTATATTACTTGTAGGGGGTCTGTAGAAGACTGCGACCCCGAAAATAACTCGACCAATTTTTAGTATATGTATTATTGTGTACTCACAATAAAAGTCCATGGGTTTTAAGTAACATCTTTATTAGGCCAAATAACTACAGAACAACAGGTTAATAATTATTCCCGGCCGCCATGCTTAAAAACCAACTAACTAACTAACATAAATGCCCGCCAGGGGGCAGCACTCTTCAGTACAGAACTAGGCCTACTATACCAATAGATAGGCCAGACATTAATATTATTAATATATTAAAGGCCGGAGTACCTATAATACATCCTTCCCCTTTTAATATTATAAATCTAATCTTTGAACAGGCCGAACAACTCTACCAGATCGTGTTGTCTTTTGGGAGACGGATTCTAAACTCGACTTATTAGGGTTCTTAGAAATAACACTTTCACCAACACTTTGCCTACATACCACACTTGGGAAAACACTACGTTAGGCTTAACAGTCTCTAACACTGGATTTGG
>JAHBCN010007809.1:0-41676 GCA_019359885.1 Listronotus oregonensis | reverse complement strand
AAATTTTTTAATAATATCAATATGAATATATTTATTATTATATTAATAAGGGCGTAATATAGTTGAAAGTCCACCCTTAAACTCGTTGAGGGGGTTAAATCATCCCCTAAATATGAATAAAATCAAAAATTACTTGAAAAATCTAAGAAAAATAATAGAAAATTCTAAATTATTAGAAATCCAAATCGTGTACATCCCACCAGTATCTATTTAGGAAAACCACCCCTCCAACGGGGGTGAACTACCCCCGAAAATAGTTTTATTCGACAGTTTTTTTATATCGCTATAATATTTTCGTATGTTATCTCGTTCGGGGGTAGTTCCCCTTCGTTACAAGGGTGGTTATCGACAACTCCAGCCGCTAGCATATGGGACGGGATCCAAAGCTAAGACAAACACAAGGCTTTACTCAAGGTGTTAGCATACAGGGCTGATGAGTGAATGACATCCTGTCACACCCTTAAACAGGTGTCTCCAACGGTGTCTCTGAGATATAGAACGACCTCTTGGAGTATCTAGCCTTACTATGGTAATGCGGGGCTCTGCCCAGCTCCAAACACAAGGGGGGCAGAACCGCTTTTGTAGGGAAAATGGTTCCCTGATTTTAAACAGAAAGCGGAAAGAACCGTTTTTATTGGTAAAAGGCCGGAGATACGGCCTCAAAAGGTACATCTGGTTCCCGTAACAAGGACCTGGTAGCTACCCACGTCACTATACCGGGAGAGGGGGGCCCATGACGGATCTAATCGTCTGCTCGTCTTATTTTCCCAGGAGACAGGGACCCCCAGAACAAAACAAAACCCTAATTTGGGGTGATTTTTGACATTTTTTGAAAAAAAACCAAAAAATATGCTCATCTTGATTTTTTATTACCAATAATTGACATATGCAGAATATCTTTAGGTTTTTTTTTAAGGACTCTGGCAACGGTAAGAAAATAGGCTAACTTTGCGGTCATCTTCGAGTAAAAATTTTACTTCTCATGTGTTTACAACAAGAGTCATATATATCTCGAACTAAAAATTTGGTCCACCCGGAGTAAACAAGGCCAATGTTTTATAGCATTGAAAATGACGTCACAATTTTAATAAAGGTTCCTTTAAATTATGTTATAAAAATCATTTAATATTTATATAGGAAAAATTTGCGTAAAAAGTATTTTTACAGTTTAAGAGATTTTTTGGTGAAATTTTTCTCTCTGCAATTTTTCGATTTGCGCACGCGTACTTCATGGTTTTTTAAAATTTATGCAATAATCCTCTCATGCAAAAAAATATCGGGCCATTTTTTTTCGAACCCCGGGTTTTTTTGGGGAAAAATTTTTTTAAATTTTTATGGTATTACCATTAAATGTTTTAATAGTATACCAATTAACCTAAAAGAACACCAAACGTTGGTTTAAAAGCTTCTTTTTTTGGGCCCATCCACGAGTTTTACAAGTATAACTATTTTTACGGCCTCTGCTTCGAGAAATCATCAAACATAATTTCTTCTCTAACAGTTCCCAACAGGAAAATACATATACTACTTTTATGCATTCCTTTAAGTTTATCTTGAAAAACCCTAAACTTCCCACTTTGTTCGTTCTTTTATCTTTAGAGTGTCCAGACTGAGAAACCTGCTACCTACAGATGTATTTACTTTTTTTCAACCTTTAAATTTTTAAGTCCTGTGTTAATAGGCTTCCTTTTACTTCAACTAAGACAGCCAAGGGGCATTAGTACATAGGCGTGGAAAATTTGCGGCTGCAGAAATTGTAATTTTAATTTTCAAGAATATTGTTACTCCGCAGGGATTTTTAAAATTTTCCCCCTTTCCAAAATTAAAAAAAAAAAAATTTTAAAAAAAAAGAAAAAAAATTTAAAAAAACGGTTTGGGTAATCATTATTTTAAAACAAAATTGTTTTGGAAAAAGATTGGATGTCTCGTCTCTTTTTGATTATATCAACACTGTTGTGTATGAAACAGATACTCTCCAGAATACGCAGATCAAATACATACAATCAAATTATATTTAATTGTTTAAAAATAGGTTTGAAGTGTGTTTGTTGGTCCTTGGTTTCATTTAAAATGCACATAGGTCGTTTTTGCAATAGGAAAATAATGTCTAAATGTTGCAGCAGATGGGTGATTTTTTTTTAAATGTTAATACTAATTTTATTTTATTGCTTATTCTGTGTTTTGATATATAGCAACATATATGTCTTTGATAAAAAATAGTTTTTTATTAAATATATAGTTTTCAGTTGGCAGATGGAGCAGGCGCTCTGATCAGATTCATATATGTTGAGATCTGTTTTAATAATTCTCTAGTTTAGGATCTATCATTATTCTTTCTAAAACAAATTTTCACTTACATTTGTACTTCACTATGTTGTTTAATTCCAGCCTCATTTTTTTAGTTTTTGAATATTTTTTCAGATGCATTTTGTTTTTCTTGAATTTTAAGCAAATAGAAATATGGATCTAAGCAACAATATAAGTAAGTCATTTTTTTTTATTAGAACCTTTTATTGCATTGCAATTGCAATTTGTAATTTTTCATTTTTTTTCTTTTGTAAAATTGTTGCAAGCAGACCTTACAAGCATAAGTTAATTGTTGGTGATATTTTAAGATACAGAACATTGTTTTGGTATAACTCTTGTTTTATTTTTTTATATAAACTTTTTACGGTCCTTAGATTATTTAAAAATAGTGATTTTAGTTTAAACTTAGACAAGGAAAGAGCCTTTTGTCTGAGAACTGGATATTAGAACATTTATTATTATTCTTAGACAAGGAAATAACACTTATCTAAAAGATTGTTATTAAAATCATAAAATAAGTTATAAATGGCTTTCAATATTGTGGTTCTAATATCATTGTTCTTATTGATTTTAATTGTCGCAAGTCCTATTGCCTAATATCCAGCAATGTTATACAACCAACAATACGCATTGAAAAATTGGTCTAAAACTAGAAGGTTGGTAACAGTTATATATTTTTCGCTATTTTTAAAACTTAAATTATCATTAATTAGGTGAAACATTTTAATTTAGGTTTCGTTATGGTTATAAATTGGAGAAGTTTAGCATAAAATATGTTTTAAATTTTTGTTTTTGAACACAAAATCCCACAGGCAAAGCTTCCATTCAGTTATTAGTTTAATTTCTATTATTAAAAAGAATATTTACTAGTAGAGTATTCTGAACTTTAAACTAATTTTTCATTGTCTACGGTTTTTAAAACTGTCTTTACCTTATATTCAAGAGATATGGTTTAAATTCTGGTTTTAGTAGTAATATAAATTTATCTTTGAGTAGACCCAGCACACCAGGCGTGAAACTTGTGTACTTTTATTCTTCTTTCTCTATGCGCTTATTTCACTGGCTAAACGGATATAGGTCTTTACTTACTGAACAGCGAAATTCATTTGCAGCACTGTTTGTATTCATGGTAGCTATACAATCAAATCCCACTCTGTAATGACTTTCAAGGAATATAGCCTGCTATAGGCAGCCTCATGGTAGCTCAAGTCGTGCGAGAGAAAGAATAGCTGTATAACCTTCCTTTTTTTTCATCTGATGTGTGCTAATTTGCTGGGTCAGGAGAGATCTGCCGAACTTCTCCAGTAACCACTCATAACGTAGTGCAGAGAAAAGGTTTTACACCTAATCTCTACCACCTTTGCCCGCAGCCAAGCAGCGGATTGCATCAGAAGATGCTCGAGAAAGTGATGACAGTCCATGAATTGTACAGGAGGCCTACAACATTAGGTCACAAAAAAATCGTGATTTTTAAATTCAAAATGTTTAACAATGCTATTTTATCTAATTTTAATTTTAAAAACCCGATTCAAGTGCTGCAGCAAAGTTTCATGGGTTTAGGATGTGGTGGCTTTATTAAAAAATGTGTTCTCTTATTTTCCAAAAATTGAAGTCAGTCACCAGTATTAATTAGAGAAAGTGATCTTATGATAATGCAGCGTTCCTGGTTGAATTACAGAATAAAAAAGATCTGATAAAGCTGTTATTAACTTAAACCTATTAGTTTATGTACAAATTGTTTAAGTCATTTATGATCTAAAAATTTCATTATTAATTCTTGCCGATTCACCCCAACAGTGCTCATTTTTATTCTGTGCCTTCCTTGCATTACTTTTAGAGTTACAAAACAAAGACATTAAAGATGGGAGGCTACTTTGTGCCCCTAATAATGGATACTATTTTACCTTTATATGACAAAGGGAGCTAATATTGGAGGTAAATATAATTTTTTAAATATATTAATTTATTTTTAATAAGCCATATTCTATGTTACATAGGTATGTAAATTCATTTTTGGAGCAGTTTTACCATATTGCTTGCACATAAAAAAGTTCAAGTTTGTGATTTGCTTGCAAGTGTGACAGTTCACCAATGACAGTTAGGTTAGGTTAAAAAGTGAGTTAAGCTGTATTTAGCTATCCAGTTTACAAGCTTGCCTTCTAACGCTTTTGTGATGACGTCATTATTGTTAGCTTGGAAACTTACTGCGCAAAAATGCACGTGTCAGACGATTAGTTTAAAGGAAAAGCACTATTATAAAAAGTTTAATTACAAATTTTTGAATAAATATTAAAAGGTTAAATAAAATTACTACAAAAATTAATGGAAAATAAAAAAAAGTTATATAGAAGAAAATCATCCTTTCAACCATTGTACTTTGCATCTTTGACTACCGTTTACGCATTTCTCAAACCACCTAGCGCGTATCAAGCATTCACTCGAATGTCTTTGAGCTGATTCTCGTTACTGGTGAGAATTTTTGGTTCAGTCAAAAATGTACCAACCGATTTCGGACGAAACGATGACGTCACAACAACTTTGGTATCTATTTTGGTCTGTCAAATCACATACCAAACTTGAAGCACGGTTAGTTGATTTTGTTGGCTTGCTATCTTTGTTTAACTTGAAGCTGATTGGCTAGCTATTTTGATTATTTGTTTGTTGCCCATTTTTGTTATCAATTTATTGAAATAGTGCCAATAAAAGTTATGAAAACGGTGTGGTTCTTAATTGTTAATCACTTCCCATTGACGTTCTTTAAAAACGATAGAGATCTGCTCATTGTTATTAAGAGGATTAGTAATGATTAAAAGTTAAAGAATTTTGTTTACACACTTCTGCGCAAACCCTTGTATCAATGACGAATTGACAAACCAAACAAATTCGGCTTAAATTGGTAAGGTACGTCATTTTATGACCTCGAAGATACCGAATGGTTAACCAGTTATGTACCAATACAAAGCTGTGGCGAAATCGTCTTGCCAAGACTACAAATTCACTTTATGGCATTCAGTGGATTGGTCGCTGGGCGGGTCCCTAATTCAAATTTTGGCTGACTATCTTTGGTAAAAATTAAGATATTTTGAATTGTAGAATAAAGATGTATATTCTAATTTAATTCTTACTGAATGTTTAATTTAAAACATAAAGAAAAATTAATATATATGTCTATTTTTTTCATTTAAAAGTGTAATGTACCAGTAGATTAATTAATAGAGAAGTAAAATATAATTTTAATAATTTAGACTAAAAATGTTATGTAGACTTGTAGAGAATCGAATAAAAATGTGGGTATACCTATATCAGAATTCTAATTGTGTCCATGTATTTAATTATAATTTATAATATATTGAATTATTATTTGTATTTTATTCCTTTATATATTTATATTTTATTGCATAAAAATGTTGGGATGGAATAAAAAATGTTTGTCTTTTAATGTCATTATTAGTAGAATTGAATTTTCTGATAATTATAGGTATAAGAAAAAATATTTTAAAAGAACTTAGAGACGTTTTATTCCATCTTCAAACATCATATCTATTTATAAATGTTTATTTTTAAAATGGTGAGTCTTATTATTCAATCAGTTAAGTGCTGACACTAATATGTGTGGAGAGAATTGCATCAGACAAGCAACCCAAGATGAGCATAGATGCCTGGTTTCAAAAATAATTGGCTTTATTAAAAATTCAGGAAATCAAAAGGAGGGGCGTATTTGGGTGCAATGGCGGAGGTACATTCCTCCTGAAACCTCTTCTCTGGACCCAAATTTATTCATTCTCCAAATTAAACCATCTAGTGGTTAATATTATAGTCAGTACTCACAAAAGATTAACATGTATTATATGTAAATTTCTATTAACAAATAGTTTAATGAATTATATTTAACAAAATAACATAATAATCTTAAAAATGTAATTAATCTTTCTATATTTAGTTCATTTTTATTTCATTTATAAATATTTTAAACAATTTTTAAAGACTTTTTCTGAGCAAGCTAATGCATGACTAAATTCAAAATCGATGGTTATTTGCTTTCAGAATTACACAAAGAAACAAGGCTCAGTGACAGCGGGATTAACGGGATTACTTTCAAATGGGCCAGTTTTGCTGTTCTGCTTACAGGTTTTTTGGAAGGAAAATACTCCTGTTTCTCCATTTTCACTTTGTGGTTGTTTCCATATTACCTGAAAATTCTTTTAGTTCTGGATCTCCTTCACCAATATTGAAATTCTCGTCATGGTCTTCTACAAAGTTTTGTAAGTTTTCCCATTGAAGGAAACCACAGTTTGCTTTGTGCCTGAACCCCATCCTTTGCATGATTTGTCTCTTCTACCTTTTCTCCTGATAAACTCATTAATTTCATATGATTCGTGTTGTGGTTCTAATATTTGAAATTTCTCCCAAAGACTTGGCACCTTTATCTAAAACAGAGTTAGTACCCATTAAACTGTCATACATTCTTACCAAAATTTTTTGTACCTTTGGGTGGTCCTCACCACATATTCGGCACACTCACGCAGTGCGATCTGATCTGGTACCATGCTTTACCATTGCAGTATCATACATTCATTTTCACACATACTTGCTTTGTTGACTATTCAATTTGTTTGGATCTCTGGTGGTGTAGCCTTCCAGTGTCAGGCGCAGAGATCTCACTTCCATATGGTTCTTAAATAAATACTGCCTTTTGTAGGGCTTTTGTTATAATTCGGTCTTGATAGTTATTGCAGCGACACTGCTATCATATCATTTGAATCTAGTTTCTTCAGATCCCATATTTTAATGACAAAGTTTGAGATCATTATTAGACTGAAAGTGCAGTCTTTCCAGTTTGAGTCGCTTCAACTTTCTAGTGAGATCTCCAAAATTCTGTTTGGTGTGCTCCAGAGCTGGCTTCTCTTTCTACCATTTTTTCATTTTTGAGATGTTTGCTTCATGTCTCTCATTCACTGTCCAGCGTGTGTTTTCCAATAACACTGAAACACCTTGCTCAGTGTGCCTCAATTTGCAAATCCAGCCTGGAGGGACACACTCCTTTAATTTAATTGTCCCTGATTTCTGCTCCCTCCTTGTTTTATAGTTAGACGTATCCTGGAAATTATGTTGCCTTATATAATAGATGATATACTGGAGTGTTTACTCTACACACCATTATCTTTAAAATGCTTCAATGAAGGAGGAATTTATTTTGCTTTCATAAGGTAGTGCACTAAAAACCGGCCTAACAAGTATTGCACTTACCTTTGTGGTTACTTCTGTTACAATCATAATACAGTATCTTAAATTCCTTTTTTCTGAATTGATCTGTGCATTGCAAAATTTGTCTCAGTTGCCTGGATACTACCATGTGTCGGTATTCTTGTTTGCTAGAAAATTCAAAGTCATTGTAATATATCAGAGTTTCTGATGTTTTAGTAATCCCTCATGACTTTTACAGTCAGTTTCTTTTATACATAATGGACAAATAATATAACTAATTTTGGGATTCAAGCACTCTATTTTATGGAGGATCTTGTGATATGACGATTGTAATCCCACATTTTTAAATCTTTTGCTGCAGAATGACACTCTTCTGATGAATTTTCTTCAGACGACTTTGTTGAAGGATGCAACACATAAAGGATGAATCCATGATTCCTTGCTAAAACCCAGCATCTTTACTATTTAAACAATATACTCATGTGAGGCGAGTTTATAAAGCCACAATCTGCTAAAGTTTCAAACAGCAAAACAAAAATATGTAAAGATATGTTTGTTCGTTTGTTGGTCCTAGACTCTTCCCTTGTCCTAGATCAGGTTTGTTGTCAAATATGAAAAGCATATTTTCGCATATTAAAAACGTCAAATAACGCGCCAGTAGCATGAACTTATGCGCCAATCGGGACTCGATATATCATTAAGTCGCTGCGTGCCGGGTTGTGCCTTTTACTGTCCATCTGGCATTTCACTTCAGATCTTTGCAGCTTAAACTGTGTGCTGATGAGCGGCCCAGTCACTGGCGTCTGCAGCGTGACGTCGATCGAAAAAAATTGGATGGTCTAAAATGCATGTTTTAACAATGTCAAAAGCTGCATCTCATGGATGGAATCATGGTTTCACTGTGCCTCTTACGACTGGTTTCAGCGCCCTCAGTAGTCATGGAGTTTGTTATATAAAATTGCACAAAAGAAATGGAAATATATATATGTTGTCTTGTGGTATAACAAATCAAAGCAGCATCAATTCATAAGCAAAATTGGTGAAAGTTCTGGCTGTCAGGCACACAGTAATGGGAAGTGCCCCTCTGAACGGACTGCCTGGTTGTTAGTCTACTCTGGGAGGCATTAACAAAAACTGTGGACCGCAGTGGCGCAATCACGTTGTTCATTCAACTGGACTGGCATAGCTGTGGGCGCCTCACCATAAAAATATGGCTTTAGAACAGTGAATGGCGAAAATACAGCTTTGCATTAATCTTCGAGCAGACACCTTCTAGGGCTGCCCTGCCTCTTATTGCAGATAAGCGTACGAGAGGAAAAGAAGAATAGATGTAACCTTTCTCTTCCGCTAGCGTGCTGATCCGGTCATGAGATGGGTTTATACCCCAGCATGGCTGGTGTCACCATAGATAGTCTTGTCATCTATAAAATAATTTATAAAGTTTCAATTATTAATAATTTTTAGCTATCTCCCCCCTCAAAGGATGGGTTTTACTCTCTAAAAATCCATAAACATTGATCAGACAGATCATGCTAGCCAAGGAAAGGATATAAATTTTGTATTTGAAGGTTTCGGCATCACTGGAGAGTTGAAGTTTAAACTTTTCTGCCAGGTAGAATTTAAAGAGATGTTTAGTTGGATTAAATCACATTGAATGTTTTAGAAGCACTGAGACTGACATGAAGGGAAATTCTTTTTTTCTCAGTTTTCCTGGAACCTACACTGTTAAAACTTCCCATCCAAAGTATGTACAATGATCATTTGAGTGAAATTAACTTACACCTGAAAAATTTTGTTTAATAAGAGAAATGACAACAAAGAAGAATAACTTAAGAAGAATTTTTAATAATTTATTTAAATTATATTAGATTAAACTGTTTTAGGTGGAAATTTATAAGGGCTAGTGCAAGTTTGCAGTAACTGAAGGAAACTCTGATTTAGAAAATGTTTGATAGTTCAAGGATACGATGTTAAAGGATTCGCATTTGACGGCAGATGGTCTCTATTTGTTTCTATATTGTACTTTTCTAAAAGAAAAAGTATGCAATATTGTTTAGCATGCATTTTTAATAAAATTCCTTTTCGTTTTTCTCCCTTATAGTTCCTTATCACTGCGAAATATTCATAAATATTAATTTAAAATATATTTATCTAAACATCACCTGTTTTCATATCTCAAAATTTATTTTGATTTGAAAAATCTTGGGCCCTTTTAGGAAAGAGGTATAGAGAGGTTGATGGTTTGTAAAGGGAGATACTTGGCGTTAATCCAAAAATGCATTTTATGTCATGTTACATCAAACTCGTTGGGTGGGTTTGTTTTCCAGTGGTTTCGGCGGATTATTTGCTCCATACTACATGAAAGATCAAAATATTAGCTATCAGCGGGAAGAGTTGAATTTCACCAATGCAACATGCCAGATGTACCAGCTAAAGGCGATAGTTTCAATGGTTGCCGAGAAATATTACCGTTTGTAGTATGGATACGCCAGGTTAAACAATACATTGATGTCGAATACTCGAAATTACAATGTCCAATTATTACATGGAAAAGTTTTATATATATATTCAATAAAAATGTTTTATGATATTTTATATTTAATTATTATTTAAAATTAAATACATAAAATATGTAAAATTATAAAATATTTTCAAAGGTTCTATTGGATTTAGCTTTTGGTTCTAGAGTCACAAAGGGAACAACGTGAAATAATACGAACGCCAGAATTTATTTAAATGATCAGTTAGTTACAATAACAATAGGCTGGAAAATAAGCGCGAAAACTGAAAGTTGGCAACTACAGACAAAGCTAGTAGGCAAAAATTGAAATGTAATTAAAATGAGTGTCATATTTTTACGGTGACGCCAACTCTAAAAAAAGTAGCCAGCTCCACAAAGCTAGACATACGTCCTTAAAGATACGGAACAGTGTTGTCAGTCAGCAAACCCTGGCTCCTAAAGCATTATATACTTATTTTTACATGGAGGAAATGTTGATAATACTAAAAAACGATAGAATTTTCCTTGGAAGTATTTGTTTTTAACTTATTTCATAGCAGTTTCAAATAAACTACTGTTGTCTTTTTGTGGTGATATTTCACCCGTCTTTAAAAAAATAGGTCAGAAAATAAGATTTAGTTGTAAAAAGTAGTACAGTATCATTTAGGGAGCCGGGTTTATCACTAATCCTAAACGTATGTTTGGACTTTTTGGAGCCTGGCCTTTTTTTTGGAGCTAGCGTCCACCAGTTTGTATTTGCAAACAACCAATTTTTTATATAATCACATGATTTTCTAATTAAAAAATGTTCTTAGATGATTTCATATTTGAAGAAGTCACCGTTAATATAGACACAAACCTACATAGTTTACCGGATTTGAAGTTTTATCTACTTTATAAAGTATGCGGTAAAGTTATCAAGTACAAACCGCAAATCGTTACTTTTACCCAAGTGTGGCACAAACAAATTCATTGAGAGCTGTTAACGCCCACTAAAGAATACTTGTAAGTATTTGGCGGAAACTATGAAGTTCAAGTTAATGTCAATTGAAGAGGATGTCATCACAAAATGGTTTACAGTAAGCTCAGTTTTTATTTAACTTATCCAGCCGTGTCAAAGTAAATCGTTACTACAACAACGTCCAATAGGCGACACTTTGGTGGAGGCGAGGGGGGCGCTGAGCGTACAACGTTTCTGATTGGTCAGTTATTAATTGTGCAATATAACTTTGGGCGTGACTTACCTAAGTGTTATGTGGCTAAAGGATAGCGATACACAGACATGTAGCCTTATCGATTGGGCAGAATTTAGCTTTAAAATATTTGCAGCTGTAGAAATGAAATATGTACCTTTATTTTGCTGGGTTTTCCCTTTGAAGCAAAAAATAGAAAGTAAGTTCCGAAGAGATTGAAGAGATTTGTTTCTCCCAGTTCAAAGTCCAGTCTTACTGGAAAAGTAAATTGTATCTGCTCCAGTTTTGCATTGCTTTCAAGTCAGGGATTCGATGAAATCACTGTTCCAGTGCAGGGTAAGTGATGTGGAAGCACAGCGGAAAATAAAACAATTATAAAGGGGTTTGTTTAATATAATGGTAAAAACTCTTAAATACTCACTTTAATGCCTTAGATTCTGTTTATTCCATAAATGATATGCATCCAGGAGCTTACGAAATAGTTTATCAAAAACTTTAGCTCATTGGAAAACTGATAAAGAAGAGCGTGAACGTTAACACGGCAATAGCAGAAATACCACCTTTTACTCAAAACCAGAATTGTTGGTAGACTTTTTATCATCTCTTTGACCAAAGGTAATATTTGGATCTCTCTTTTTGATTTAAAAGTACATACATAGCTTGGTTAAAATTTACATTTCTAAAGCAATTGTTACATGTCTCATTTGGCAGCATCATTAGTCCTATTTTGTGCTTTGACCTATTAACTAAGATTAGATGGTGGAGCTCAAACAATTGACTAACACACAACACATGGGTCAAGTTAATTGTTTTCGAAATTGGCAACACAGCTCCTTCATCATCAGTCAAACCATTGTTTTTTTGAGGTTTGCATATTTATTGCATGTGTGGTACACTTTTTTTTAAAAAGCTGTTTATTTTCATAGTGACTTCTTTATTTGAGGTTTTTATTTGTAATTAAAATAATTGTACTTACCCCAAAATAAGGCTGAATAATCATTTTAAGAACACAAATAATTATGTTTTAAAACTACCTTTTCTTTAACTTGGTTAAGATCTCTATTTTATAAAAAAACAGCTACACTTTAGTTTAAAATAACTTGCTCAAAATAGCGTCCTCTAGTTTCTACAAGCCTCAACTCGACAGACAGTTTTCGCGTAAACTAATAACAGCATATTTTCCCTATTTGAACGAACAAAAATATCGCGACAGTACGCCAAGCATTACAATGACGACCCAAAATCTTAGGCTAAATTTACATCAAATTTTACTTTTCTGTCAATTTTGTAAAGTCGCTCTTTTTACCTTGTTTGTTTCAATAGGCGTTTTTCATGATTTTTTTATTAGCTTATTGCAAAGCCACATGATGACCGTGCCTTTCGATTTTGGCCTCCGGAAACCCCTTAAAAAATCAGTACCAGTTGAGATTTTGTAGGCCCGTGACGTCACGGCTCCCTAAATTTATTGATGGAATTTCTGCTTTGTTGTCAGCTTTTTGTTATTCGATACTTTACCATATTAATATCGATGTCTACTTTTTGCATCTACAAGTTGGCCTTTCCTGTGGTATCTTTTTGTTAAGTACTATTTGCATAGTATATATGTAACCTTTAATAAGGCGTGTTGTTAAATTCATCGATGAATCGTGCATAATCGCTGTTTCATCAAACCGTTTTAAATTAATTAATTGGAAAAGCGCTAAAGAAAGTGGCCGTGTTTTAGTAGTATATGGACTACAAGGATAAAACCTAGTATCAGGTGTGATCTGCGATAGATTTCAGCGCTAAAATCTGGATGAATTTAACAACACGCCTATATTTATTAATAATTTCTAAATTGTAAATAATGTGTGTTCTTTGCAAATATTCATTACTACTATAGTTATTCTTATCTTCAAACTTGTTGCTTGAGCCTATTTACGGTAAATTTCCGTTATTTTATTCAAAATGAAAAAAGTGACTATGACAATATTGCAGAAACCAGAAGCCGGTCGAGTTTAGGATCTTCAAAAATATTCTTTTCTCTTCAAAATAGATGATAGGAGAAAAGCCTGGTGTGCTGCTGTAGGTATTGAGAAAATGCCCAAAGGACAAATATTATTGTTGCAGCCATTTTGATGTAAGTTTTTATGTTTACTCCAATTGAAACTATTTGATGGTGGTTTAAAACAATGCTTTTTGTAAAGTCTAAAAGCATTTCGCGTTAGCATTTCGTTAAGAAGTCGTTCTGCAGTTATGATATCGATAGTTCCTAAACATACTTGGCATGCATATTGAATTTGATTGGTTAGGGGAGTGGCGGGCTATTTAAATTACAATGATAATTAAACCTTAAATAAAAAAGTAAAGAGGGTTTACCTTTTTTCATTATTATTTCTGTTATGGTTCCATAAGTATGTTTTTACTTTTAATTTTCCACACACAAACAATATAATATCAATTCTGGTGAAAATACCCTGTCTAAACAGGTGCATTCCCTAAACGTATTTTCCCTTTTTATTTTTTCACTAATAAACCCAAAACATTATCATAACATATAAATCAGACACAATTTTGTGGGCCACGGTAAAACCCTGATACACTGCTCTTCCATCCAATCAAACTTTTGCCGGTCGTATGGAACGGATCACTTATCTTGCTGAAAGATAAAATTTCTGTCTGGTAATCGATCCAGTTTGGGAGGAAGCGTGATATTCTGTAGTGGATATATACCCTCCACGCCGCTAGAGCCTTCCTTGATAAAATAACATACACCGATCCTTGTGCACTCAGCCACCACAACTATTACGAAATCCCCACTGCTTCTGTCTTTCACCTTTTGCGTATATTTTTCAATAAATCGTGTTCCTTGAGGCCTGTATACCCTTGAGGATGTGCTGCTCTTGACTGAAACATTTTTCTTCGGTGAATATTAATATCATGTATTTAAAAAATCGGGGTTTCAAACAAGAATTAGCAGAGCAAATCAATGCGGAATATTCTTTGTTTGCATTCATATATTGCCTAATCTTCGTCTATTTTAGTTCTAACCGATGGGAGAAATTAGCGTTTTCATTTTGCTGTAACTACAGTTTTAAATGGTTGTTTCTCAAGCACATGCTAAATCATTGTCTTGTTCTTGATTCGGTAGTTTGTGGCGACCACTTCAGTACAAATGATGACAAGGCCAGGGTTTTTTCAAGGCAAAAGTGCTATTACCAGTGTTTTTTTTATTAAATTTAAAACTTAGTTCTTTACTATTTAACAAATGAATTTGCCTATTGGCAGTTGAACAGTTGTCATAGCTTTAGAAGTAATTACCTACCACAAAGTTTGAAACTTTGATCGTTTAGACAAAAATCTGTCAAGTTTTGACATATAACACATTTTTAAAAACATGCTTTAGGCTCACCTATCTTCAGATAACAGTATATTAACAGTACCTATATAACATAAATTATTTACAATATAGATTTTAAAGATCAAATTTTAAAATATGGATGTCAAACTCTTAATTGGAAAAAATCTTTTCAATTCTGTGTTATAGCAAAATTATACATTAAAAAATATAAGTTTCATTAGTGTGATCTCAATTGTGACCCTAATCTTTTTATTTACTTTAGTTGCTCAGGTGGCTTGCCAGTTTTCCCCATCAAAGGGGTGTCATGAAGCCATGTCTTGATGTTCTGAGATGGTTGTACACATTCTCATTGATCAGTTGCGGGTTGCAGGACTAATCAGGTCAGTTTAATGTCCACAATCAGCAACAGTCGACTCAAACGCTTCAGAAACACACCACAATTTATCTAATGAGAAGCAACACCTAATTCTTGGTTCTGTTTGATAATTCAGGATGAGTAATGAAAAAACCCAACTGAAGTGACTGAGTGCAGGTCAAGCAGGCTGAACAAACTATTGGCTGTCAGGAGACCATAGATGCTCCCAAATCCAGCCTGCTCTTTTACACTATATTCATACAGGTGGGGAAGTACCGACTGTAAAGATCTAAAATCAACTTAACATACGTAGAAAGATAGGTTTGCTGCCGGGCGACTGTCCAGTCCACCGCTAACCCAGGGGGTCGTGGTGGCTGTTAGAAATGTTAAAACAAATGTGCAAGTACACGTGATAGAGACAAGCGCTGGCCAGGAGTTTATAAGTTCCTCCTTGGATAGCAGTTCAGGTACAGATACTTAGTAAAGGTTTCATATATTTTAACTGGACCGTTCAAGCAAAGCAAATTTAATATACAGAAATTGGCTGATACAACCCAATCAAAGGGTTTGTGGATAAAGTGACCAATTCCCCTCTTGCGGTAAGTTTTGGAAGTGGAAAATTTATTTTGATTCAAAATCCAAAAAATAATTTTTGCAAATAAAGATATAAAAGTTTACATTTTTCTTAGCAAGAACTCTCTGCATACATATTTCAGACGTAATAGCTTATTTATATTGTATTTTTAAGTTGTTTTATTGTCATTGTCTGGAGAGAAAGTTTCATAAGTACAGCGAGACATAATGAAAAATCCGACCTTCCCTGAGTGCAGTGATATTTTTGCGACCGATGATGGAAAAATTTTAATTCAGACCAGGCTAAAAAAATAATTCAAGTTGAAGGCGAATCAATTAGTGTTCCAGCGTTGCTTTGTTAATATACAAAAATCTGTTTACACAAACGAAGATATTGCCATAAATTGTGCCGAAAATTCAACTAATATTGTTGATGTTTCTAGGTTTCAAAATTAAACCATATTTTTTCATTAAAAAAGTGTATTTAATCAAAGAAAATTAAAAATATAGTTTTGATTCAATTCAAATGGTTCCCCATCATGTTGTTTCGAACTGAACTGTTGTGTTTATAGCTTGAGTGTAGTCAATTCCCCACCACTCTTTTTCCTTTTCAGATGCACGTTCCGATGTCTCGACGTGATCTACAGGCTTTGTCGGAAGAAGAATCTGGATATCAGGAAGTTCAGCCTTCAATTCGATTATTTTCAATTCTGTTTTCAGTGTTTTAAATCTTAAGGGCTCGTGGCAGAATAAATAAGGACATCTGGCACCTAACCTTTACAACCGGCCCTACAGTGCGAGTCACCCGCAAAGAGAGGGGCTAAGTCGGAAAACGACCGACCTGCTCCGGGCTGACATCTGTTGGTGAGGATGGAGCCGCTGTGAACCTTTGCGGTGGCCGGTCTATCAGTTTGCCATATGAGACGTGGCGCCTCAGTCGAAAGCCTATTTCGCGTTCGATCTCTACCGGCAACTCCATAACCAAGGACGGAGTTGGAGCTGGAATATGGACGAGACCGGGGCACAGTTTTCTCCTTCAGTCTGGGCACTCCTCGCAACCATATTTCAAAGCGGAATATTTTCTATTCAGATGTGTGCTGGTTTACGATCGGCACTGCGTAAGACAGACAAACTCTATAAGCAGTAAAAGCGACTCTACAGGCTCTTGAATCAACCGATGCAATTCAGAAGAAAGCTATTATCCAGATTACTTTAACCAGATCAAGCAACAAGTTACCTACTGGTTACCTGGACATACAGTAGTGTGAATGCGCAGACCTCCTTCCTTTTCCAAAGGGGGCGGAACAAAGTCCCGGGAAGCCAGACCGGTCATCAGTTTATCTTATAGAATAGCCAAAACAATTCAAGGAAAATCTTTGATTTTGTTTTTTCATTCGGTCTCGCACTCAGAAAAACCTTTGTAAGCCCACAAACCAACAATGTACAAACAAGCCGGGTGTCAAGGTAAAACTCGGCGGACGCCATAGTCAAATTACCATATGCAAGATTGGCCTATGCGGAAGACGCCTAGTGCATAACGGAGGCCGGATGAATCGGCAGAACACATGCTGGGTTCTTACCCAAAGGCGACTCAGTTCGCGATCCTCGGCAATGACACCTTGTTGCTGGGGGGCTGAAGATCTCTACCAACAGGATTATCAGTTTTATTAAATTCCTGGACTGGTGGGAGGAGAAACTCAGAAGATTGGTAACATACCCACTCACTTCTGACTAGCTCAGCCTACTGGTATTTCGTGTGCTGTCCAAGTCTGACGATCCCACGTTGCACACGCGCAACCAATCCTCCACATAGAAGGCGCTTTGTTAGAACAGAAAACGCTGAGAGTCTCTTTGGTCTTAAGGGTTTAAAATCCAGTTGATATGGCTCCGCCAACCTCAGCTTACTGAGAAAAAATTTCATAACTTTTATCTTGTTCACTGATCAGAGGTCAAATAACTGAAAGGCTTTGGTCTTTTTTTTTTTTAAATTTTCCTCCTTTTCAGTTATACTTCTTTAGTTAGTGAGCTAGTTGTAGGCAAGGTGTAATTATATTATCTGAAGAACAGTTTGCAAAAAGCAAATATTATATCACATTATATCTCTTTCAAATTTTGATTTTAGGGGAGTAAGGAAGTAGCTTTTAGTGCATTTGGCAAACGGCATCTGTATCCAATGATGATCCAGTTAAAATATTTCAGTGTCGTTGCTTCAGGGATTGATATTTGCTACTGGTTACTCATGAGATACACGACCTCTCAGTCTGCTGGATATTTCAGAATTCGGGACTGCTGACCCTATTGTTCCTTTAAAATTTTTGTTCAAGTTGGAAGTGATTCTTCAGTCACAGCTGAAAGAACAAGCCCGAATTTATTGAGTCCAAGTAAGTTGACTATTTATTTTGTACTATGGAGCAACCAATCATTGGAAATGACAACAAAAACAAATGACAAAGTTGATCCAGTTGATTAAAAGCCAGTAATCATGGTTCCTGAATTTTGTTTCTGGGTTTTCATACGTCATTCTCTCAATTTAGGTTTACATACTCCAGCATTTTTGCTGTGTACTGAATATATGAATGTAAAGCTTCCTTATATGATGTTCATGAAATTGCCTGACAACAGTCTCTTTTCAAAGCCATACTGCAAAAGAAAATGTAAAAAGTATTGGCTTGAAAGTTCCTCTATGAATCCGATAACCCTGCTGTACTCTACACAACTAGCCATAGATAGTTTGGATATGAAAGTGGACAGAATGAAACCACGGAATTTTAATACATCTTCCATCAGTAAAACTGGAAAAAAAAGAATATTCCATACATTTAGAGCCCACTAACAGTATTAAGGGAAGGTCACAGGTCAGTATTTTAAGGCTAACACTTTTTTTAGATATCGAAATGAATTTCAGTGTCAAATCAATCAAAGAGCAGCCAAACAAACGTCAATTTGGGCTGTCGTTTTTATATTTGTTGTTTTTTGTTATTGAATAACATTCAGATAGTCGTAGTTTTTACAAGAACATCTTAACTTTAATCTTAGTAGTTTAAGTTCCTACATTCCAATTCAGTAGTAGTAAGTCTATAGTTAATTATGACAATGACATTGATCAGATTGTTAATATTAAACCCCGGGCCCGGAACGATCAAAAAGGCTAATTAGAACAAGATGTGCTTTTATTATTTTAAATTAAAAGGTTGCATGTTTAGTTGTACCAAAGTTTACAGATTAAACGTGTAAGTTTCGTCATGACAGCAACGATTCAACCGTGGCGTGACTTAACTTATCATTTAAATTTCCCTGACTTTGCTCACATCACAATTATTTTTATAAATATATTATAACAATGGGAAAACAGTATTGAATTTTTTTCAATATAAAAAATTTAATTATCTAAAAAATAAGGGTTTCGGATGGTCTGTTTGTATTTTGTATGGTAAAATTTTAAAAATTTAGGAAAATGTTTTTTAAATTGAAGAAAATAAAACTTTTCTAATAAAACTCTTATCACTTTTTAAAGTTATAATTTAATTTTCAAATTTGGTGGGTAACTTATAATTTATTATTTAATAATTTAAAACTAAAAAAAAAAATTTTTTGTTATTGTCTTTTTAATAGTGTTAAGCACTGTAAAATTAGTTTTACTGGATTCATATATTTTGTTTCAAAAATCATCTTTGAGATTTTTACATTTTTTTTTGGTTTTTTTTAAAAATAAAATTAAAAACAAAACAGAAAAAAAAATTTTTTTTAGAAAGATTAGTTTTTGTAATTTTTTAAAATTAAAAATTTTTTTTAATTGCCATAAGATACATTCATTTTGGGCCCTTCAATAAGAGAATTTTATATGCAGCCAAGTTCTGCAGAACAAAGCATCATTTAACCTTTTGGTGGGGGTATATCTTTAATTGTGGGAGCTTAAATTTCTACCCCTAACTATACACTTTCTATAAATATATATTTTAAATCACCTTTCTTGGAATACTCTCTATGTCCCGGGGGAAAAATATGAAAAATTAAGTCACAGAGAGTGAAATGCTTGTAATAATTTACTGATTGTTTTTTTTTTGAATAAAAATTATTATTATTATTTTGTGTTTTTTTTTATCACCATGTATCAAACATCAAAACCTTTCTTTTATTTCCTTCACAGGCCAACTGGAGACCCCGAAATTCCCCCTTTTGTTTGGGCAGATATAAAAAAATAGGTCTTGGAATTTATATAAGGAGGGTTTATAAACACAATATATGCGAAATTTTTTATTTCTTTAAGTATTATAATATATATTTTGATCACAATAGACGTTTTTACATTAACATTTAAAACCTTAACAATATAACAAACATTAATATGGAAAAAATAACATACATAAGTGGGGATATGATTTTAACAATATATTATATTATGGATAATTTGGACAATTGATCAAATTGATGTTCCCAGGGGATATTTTAAAAAAATTTTAATTAGTTTTATTGCCTGTTAAAAATTAAAAAAAAAACTGATTAGTTTTTCAATGAATTTACAGAATATATATATATATATATATATAAATATATATATATATATATATATATATATATATATATATATATATATATATATATATATATATATATATATATATATAATATAATGGAAATAGAATTGCTGACACAGACTAATACAAACATATATGGTTTAATTACAGAAAATTTAAAATTAAAACAAATTATAATCAATTATTTCTTTGGAATGTTCAAATAAACTTTTATAAACTAAAACAAAATAGCACTTTTACAGCTGTAAAGCCTTTTTTAAATGGCATCTTGAGTTCCCAAACTACTTAGAAATTTGTTTGATTTTGATCTGTTTATAATGGAGGCATTAATAGCACATTTTTTTATGTATAAAAATAAGCAACTTAAAGATATCAGTCAATTCTCCAACATTATTGGATGATTTTTTTAAAAAGGGCTAATACAATGCGGTTTTTTAAAAAATGCATAAATTTTTTTTTATCAAAAATTTAAAGCATTTCCTGCTACCCGCCATTTGAACTATTTTATGGTTTTAAGTTAACACTCTGATTTTACAATATACAATTTTTAAAATTTTATTCATTCTATACTTAAGAGTTTCATAAACACCTTAGCACGGGAAACCCTTATAAAATTTTGATTGTTATTAACAACAATATTCCCCAGTTTGCACAAGCCTAAAAAAAATTTGGGGAAACAAAAAATTTCTGTACTAGGTAGGTTTTAAACCCCTTTGAGCATACCCCTCTAGGGCACCTGCCACTTAGGGTTGCAGGAGAAAGCACAGTGGTCTACCATCCCCTCTCCCCCGGGATCCTTTGCTGATTGGTCCCCGGGGAAAGGATATAAACCCGCGCTGGTGTGGGTTTTCCCCGCCACCTTTAGCAACCCGTGAGACCTATTAATGTGTATTTAATGTAATTTAAGATTTTAAGTAACTTCCATAACAAATTAGGAACCAAAAAAAAAAATTTTTATAAGTTATTTTTTTTTTCCAAAGTTTTAAAAGGATAAAATAGTAAAACTAATCACCCCCATCACTATCCCCGATCACCAATGAGATAAAAAAATTTTGGCTATACCAAAGCATGGTTCCTAACAAATGCCCAATGCATTTAAAAGTATGGTGCAGAGTTATCAGGAATCAACTCAAGTTTTCCACATACTTAAAGTAGTACTTGTGCAATGTACAGTAAGAAAAATTTTTGTTTAAACCCAGTTAAGTATGTGACCATAAATACAAAGTAAAAGATGTATGTCCCCTTCTAAATAGCTAATAGTATATGAAAAATTAAGTGTCAGGGATAACCATTAACATAAGCATTTTAGCAGTACAGTATGGCTTGTTTTGGTTATCACAGATTCCCCTTATATTATTTTTTTTTTCTTAGTGCAGTTTTTTCTTCCCAATCCAAATTCGTTGATATCGATTTGGGCGATTTTTCCCTAAATTCCACCTACACCATTTATAACTAACTGGAAAACAGCTACTCCCTTGTATTGGGGAAACAGTGAAATCCAGGATAAGGCCCCCCGCTGCAAACCATGGCTGATATCCTGGGCTCCAACCAGTAAAGAACTTCCCTTGTATATTTATTTTGATAGCTATATGCCCATAATGGCACTAAACTTATCCCTTTTAAAAAAATAAAGATGGGGTTAACCACGGGTGACTATCCATTGTTCTGTAAAATAAGGAGGCAAAATAAGACAAAACTGCTAATGTTGCCCAAGATCACCTAACCTGCTATAGGAGTAGCTACATTATCAGGGTTGATATTAAAATGCAGTTCACAATCTTAAAAAACCCCTTTTTTACAAATTTTTTCCATTTGATTTATTTTATTTGCTTTTATAATTTTGACGCATTTATTTTTTGGGTTCAAACCGCGAAGTGCTAAAACCAACAACAATTGCCTGGCAAATAAGCAGATTTCCTACAATTAAACTTAACTTTTGTTTACACATCTAAAGGCCCCATTAACATGTGTTGACAGTCTGGAGGCCCAAAATCATCTCTAAATTTCCCTTAAGACCCCAAAAGTGCAGGACAAGAATAAACCCCTTTTCATTTTGGTATACTTGGGCCCAAAGTTGTACTTTATCAAGAAAGGTTTTAATTCTCCAAATTCCAAAAACCCGTGGGAATTGGGTTTAGACATTTATTGAGTGTTTTTGGCTCATGTTGCACTATGAAGACTTCACCTTTGTTGAAAACCACCATTTAACAGCTTTTCAGGTTTAGTTGATAGTCATTGCCTTCGTTTTCCTACAAAAGGAACAATGTATATAATTTATTAATTTCTGCCTAATGATTTAAACTTACAAGCTCCTCATTCTCAACCATCCCTTTGGGTTTTTAAAAAAATCGGCTTTAGGTAATTTTCTTTATTGTGGAATCCATACCCTTGTTTACGCTTATTGAATTATTGTTTACCACCCCCTAAACCTCTTTAAAAATAACATTTTACAGAAAAAAAATTTAAATATCATTTTTTGCTTTTTTTTAAAGTATGCGGTTTTTTAAACACAAATTCGAAGTTTTATTACCTTTTCCTTTAAAAAATTTAAAATTTAAATGTAAAATTAGTAGTACTTTAATAATCCGGTAGTCGGATGAATAACCGAACAATAAACTTACAAATTCACAATGGCGATTAAGCGAAATGGCAATTCCAATTTTATTTTGCCGAGCATTGGGAAATTTCTTTTCATAGAAATTCCTATAATAACTCAACATTTAGCCGATAATTAAACTAAAAGGGACTTGGTTTATTGGGAGTTTTTAAAATTTTTATTCATTCCTTCTTTAATATACTACTAGAGACAATTCCCTTTGGGCGGGGGGAACAAAAGTGCGAAAGAAAAAGATAAGCAGGGGATTTTTCTCTCGCTCCGCGTGCAGATATTAAAAAATCGGGTTTTTTTATTTTTTGCGAGATTTATTTGGGAATAATTCTCAAGTCAATTTCCGTTAAATATGGAAACTAAGACTTCTGGAAAAATAGACAGCCCTGCTGGTCGGCGAGTGCGAACAAGCGTGGGGAGAAGAAATAGCTCACCCAACCTTTCTTTCTCCTCCCAAAAGCAACGCGCTGATTTCTCAATGAAGGTGATATATCCCGCTCTGTGTGCTGATCGATCGGCTCCTCCCCGTTAGCACCCGTTAGCACGTTGGTAATTCCAGAAAGAAAATATATTTTTATAAAATAGTTAGTTGATTGATTGTTCCTTTTTTTTGGGTTTGATTTCTTCCAGGAAATCGTTTGCCATTTTCCTTTTTAGACACGCGTTGCGGGCAACGTGAGCTTTCCCAGGCTTCGTCAGTGAAATTTCTGAATTGTTGGGCTCGAGCCCCGGAAACTACAATTTATCCCCAAAACTTAAGATTTTCTAAAAGTTTTATTTTGTGCAAGGCACAAAAAACGGAAGTCCGACCAGGGCTTCTGGTATCACGCATAACCGCCTTCTGTCAGTACTGCTCCTTCCTGCTGAGGCGCAAATTTTCCCGCCATTAGAAAAATTCCTCGTGCGTGGGGCTCTCAGAAAAAAAAAATTTTAAGGAATTTTTCGTTCACAGCGCTTAGCCCCAGAAGATAGAAGGACTCCATCGTTTGGCGAGTTTCTCCGCCCCGATGGTAAAAGCTGTTGATACAGCCCCTTTCCCCTAAAAAAAACTAGAGAAAAGGAACTCGTTTAAAATGGTTATCTTGCGAGATACTTTTATATCATATATAAATTATGTAATGTAATAAATTGATGGGTTTGTTTTAAATTTTAAAAGGTTTTTTTTTCAAATTTTTAGTGCACGAAATAAAAGCTTTTTTTGTTCAAATTTTTACTATTAATTTATTAGAACACAAACTATAAAATTCTTAAAAATTTTCAATATTTTTGTGTATAGTTGTAAAAAGAATTTGGGACAAGTTTTTTTAAATTGTATCCATTTCGGTTTTGGTTAAAAAAACCCACAGGAAAAAGTCTGGTTATATTCAAAGCTAAATCGAGTACAGAGAATCAGTGTCGTAGAATAAAGTTGGTAGGCGAACTCTTAACACCATAGAGAAGAAATTTTGTGTCTATAATAGAAAATCTTTTTAAACCCTACTTCGTAAGTTTTCTCGGCTATTACATTTTTTTACATAAGACTTAGTGTAAACTTGTCCTAATGTTAATCTTAATATCTCCTCTAAAAAAGGAGCTATCACGATGAACAAAAAGTTAAAACATTAAAAAAGAGCTAGGCTTAAAGGTTTTGATAATAAAAAAATCTACTACTATCGCTGAATCTTTCCAAAGAGTGTGCATTTTTCCACAAAGCCACCTATGTTTTTATGTTGAATAATATACTATATTTCCGTTACCGAAATTTAACGAGCCACTTAGAAAAAATGATATAGAGTACCATTTAGTGATAGAAGGAAAGAATATTTTATAACTTATTTTTTGTCTATTTCTATCTCTATTGAATTACAGAGTTCGCCGGCTGGGCTTGTAGTAGGTATTTCTAAGAAGTGTAAAATGCTCTTATATATTTTTTATGTCCTCCCTCGTAATTGGCTTTAGTTCGAGCGACTTGGACTGGGTGTCAAGCAATTGGTAACGAGAAACTAATAAAGTTAAAATACATTTTTTTATTAATTTTATGATTTGATTAATTTAATACAAAATACCATTTTTGATTTATTGGTTATTTATATTTTGTCTCGAGGGGCTACAGCCCCTTTGCCATTATGCACCAACCGCCACTGGGCTAAATTGAAGCCATAATTTTTTTTTTCGGAATATTCGAAGGAGCCCTTGTTTAAAATAATCTAGTGTTAATTGTAATTTAAAAAAATTATTAGAATTAGAATAAATCCTTTTTTTGTTTATTTATTGAATGTTGCAAAGAAAACTCTGTAAGACGTCAAATTCATTAAAGACAAACTGTCAGAAGACAAAAAAGTCGCTATGAAAAGCTAAATTTTTGAAAGATTTTTAAAAGAGGAATAAGACAGTAAAGAAAAATAATAATTTTTTGGCTCCTATTTGGGGAAATAAGCTGTAACTACACCTCTGAAGGGTTTAACAAATAGACAAGTACAGCGAATCCCATAAATTTTGGCTGAGATAGGGCATATAGGTATCCAAACCAAGCACTGAGAGCACATTTATTATATTATGCGACAGGATAGTTTATCCTAGAGAATTTAACTAAAAAAGATGAATTAAATCGTTTATGGCTAATCGTAGCGTCAGTGGCGTAGACAAACCTTTATTTAAGTAGTACCAAAAGGTACAAACATTCTATTGAAACGATAATTTGATATTGAATTACATGGTACAAACTAGCTCGGATTTGCATTAGTACTTTGCATAACCCAATGAATTCTTGGATAGAATTAAAGTAAACACACATTGTTTGACATTAATATAATCAAAGGGGAAAGGCGGGAAAGTTCTTGTGAACCAACTGCACCGGCAATGTTGATCAAACACATTGAATAACATCACTCCGGAAATATTAACTTTTTTTAATGTTTATGGCATTGCACCATAAATAACATTTTTATAAATCGATGATTCTTTATTGTTAAAAATTATTTTTTAAAGCCAGAAAACTATTTTTGTTTATTATCTGAATTGACAGACAGATGTGTCATTTACTTTAGATGCTCAATTCGATTGCTGTTGATCGAGTCAGTTTACAAAACGTGCCATTGAATAATACAACCTAATGAAAAAAGACCGTTTTGTATAAAACGAATACAGCAACTGCCCAAAAATCAACTTGTTCCGGTGAAATCGGATCTTGGAACTGTCATATCAATAAAATATTTATATAAAATCATGTTGCCTATATTAACACCAGAAATTTTTTTTAAGGGCCTATTACATTTTAAAGATTATTTCGATTTAATTTTTGACGAAAATTATTTATTTTTTCCAAAACAAAAACAAACAGATCACTTACCAAACACCCTGCTACAAACTGGCGTTGCGTTAATTCTAGTCCTTGAGTTCAGTTGGCCCCCTAAAGTGATTACCATTCTCAACCCTGGGCATGCATTTCATCAAGAAGAACCTTTTCAAAAATTAGTGACCCTACTCTTACAAGAAAAGTTTTCTATCTTGTAACGATGAGCTGTGGGGGAATTTGTTTTTCTCTGGGTTTTTTTTTTGGGTTTTCGAAGCGTTGAATGAATTCCCCCTCCCTAGCAGCTTTATAAGAAAGCAACGCGAAGTGCCACTTTCCTGCATCCCTTTACAGGTTATGTAGAAAGTCCCGGAACTGCCCACTTTGTTCGTCCCTTTATCTCAAAAGTGTCGCTTAAGGCAATTTATAACGTAACCCTGTAGGCACATGGACTGTCGAATGATAAAAACAAAAACCAATATTTAAAAATATGTAACATATTGGTAATTGCATTATAAGGCCCTTAATATGCAGAATATATTTATGTAAATGGGGAAAAATCGTCAGTCATTAAACAAAATTCAATAACGCTCCAACAACAGTGGCTTTATAAAATTTACAGTCCCCAACAAATTTTAGCCGACAAATAAAAGACTTTTATAATATACCGCAAATTTTTCCATGGAAGATTTATTTGTTTGCGTAAGTTCATTTCCATATCAATAGAAAGGTTTTCCATTAAACAGACCGCAATTAAAAACATTTTTTTCTCTTAACATTTTAAAGCTTTTTTAAAAAATAAAAAAAAAAAAAAAATAAAATATTAAAAAAAATTTTTAAATATTTAAAAAAAAAAATTAAAATTTTAAATATTTATATATATATATATATATATATATATAAAATATATATATATATATATATTTTTTATATATATATATTTTATATATATATATATATATTTTATATATCCAAATAAAAAAATTTTTTCAACTTTTTTGAAAAAAAATTAAAAATTTAAAATTTCCTTTAGAAAAATTCGATTTCGCAGATCAACTCTACAAACAAAACGGGATCCAATTGTCATTTGTTAGGCAGTAAATTTAAATTTTGTTAGGTTTTTTGAAAAAAACCCCCTTATTTGACAAAATATCAAAAAAATTTAGATAAATTGATCAAAAATTCAATTTTTATATGTAAAATTTTGGCCATTTGGATAAAAACAAAAATTTGGTTTTTTCATAAATATTTTTTTTAAAATTTTTTCTTCATTTAAAGGTTTTCAACGTAACCATTGTTTATTTTTTACTTTAGTAAGTTAGTCCTTTTAGAGAAAATTAATGGTTTTTTTTCAAACCCGAGTTGTCAATTTTCTTTGAAATAATATAAATTCAAAATATTTTTGGTTTTGGTTAATAATTATTATAAAAAAATGTTTAAACGGTAAAAATTAATATTGGAAATTCGAATTACGGTATTTTTAAAAATATAAACTAGGGTTTCGAATACCATATTTTAAATTTTCTTGGAAAAAACTAATTTACTAAAGTAAAAAAAAAAGTTTGGGAAAAATTAGTTTTTGGTCTGGCAAACCTGTTTCTTAAATGGTAAAGAAAAAATTCAAAAAAAAATTTTTTTATGGAGAAAAAAGTCAAATTAAATTTTTTTCAATGGCTTAAATCACCACCATGAAATAATCCCAATTCCTTATAAATTTTTTTGAAAAAATAACAATAGATTTGTTTACACTAAAAAATTCAAAAATACTGCAAATAACAAATGACAATCGGATCGTTCAATGTTTTTAGGGTTTTAAGTGATCCGAGTCTGAATGCAGAAGAAGAGTCTTAATAAACTTCAATAACCCACCTAAAACTTTCCATTGTTCTTATCACCCTCAGAACTCTCACTATCACCCTTTTTTCATTGAATATATTTGTTCCGGGATTTACAAAATTTTGGAAAAAAAACTGATACAAAAAAAAAATACTAAATAATATTACCAATAAAAACTTTATTTTCCTTATGGTCGGTTTTGAAAAAAAGGGTTTTTTTTTGTTTTTTTTAGTTGGAAAAAAAAAAAGTTTTAAACACTATTTTGGTTTAAAAATTATAAAATGTTTTTATGTATTTTTGAAAAAAAGAGCAAAACTTTGGGTAAAAAAAACTTGTCTAAAACCCCATCAGTGTTTAATTTAAAAAAATTTTTTTATATTTTAAAATTTTAATTTTTTAAAATAAAGCATTAATTTTGCTTTTAAACTCAAAATTTCTTAAAATATTTAAAATTTTACAAGTTTCATTTTAAAAATGGTTGAACACCTTTTTTGACTTTTCTTAAAAATGTCTTTTAAAAATTTGCCCGTACCAAATTTTTTCCCAATAATTTCAGAAACTATTGAAGCCCAACCCATTCCCAAAAAGTATCATCAATTTTATAATACATAATTTACCCGCTGTAAATGCTATCTCCCTAAAAAAGAGCTTCAGATGAACAAAAAAATTAAAATGTAAAAAAGGGCAGTTAATTGAAAAAAAAATCCCTATCGGTAAAACTTTCAAAGGGGGTTTTTCCCCCAAAAACAAACTATTTTCATTTAAATAATATACTATATTTCCGTTACCGAAAAAATTTAAAAGATCCCCTTGAAAAATGATTAAAATTTTTGGTTTTTATAAAAGAAAATCTTTCCCCCCTTTTCTTGTCTTTTTCTCTATTGAATTACAGAGCTCGCCTGCTGGTTTCTGCCGGTAGTACCGTATCGGTTTTTGTTTTTTTTTTCGACTTTTGCTGTTTGACCCCCATTTTGACTTTAGATTCGGCGTTCAGCGAAAAAATCCGCCAAAAAATCTTAGTCCATTCTTCACATTGATTCATGCATCAATCCGATTTTTTGATAACGATTTGATATGGAAAACCTAATTGGAGAGCCCAAAGCAGTGGATTTGTGCCATCAGAAAAGATTGATACTGCAGTAATTAAAAATGAGCATAACCAATTATATTGTATACTATAAAATGAATATCTAATTACAATTGGCAAAATGCTAGAACAAGACCAAGAAATAAATACGTTAATCTGGAGTAAAGAAGGAAATAGTAGAAAATAAAAGAATTAACTCATAACTAAACTAGGGGTTTTAAAACCTTCAACCTTTTCATTCTTATAAAGCGAAGAGTTATTTATATTGTGCAGAGACTTAAACTGCAAATAAATAACTCCTAACTTATAAATCTTCCCTTTTTTTGCTCCTTATTTGTCAAAATAAATCATATTTTAGATCCAAATAAAATAGAACGGTCTAAAATATTTATTTAATATTGTGAAAATGTCTTGAAGGAGAAATACATTTTTAACTATATGTTTAATGCAAGGAAGTTTAAAGGTGTATGGAAGCCCAATACTGTAGAACAAAATTGTCCAGGCGTGCAGGGCAGCGGGAATAGACGTGGCCCCGCGGGTTTGCGCAATGAATGGTAGTTAGGGTGTAGATTACCACAATTCTTTGTTACTATCTAAAAAATTGACATTATCAAATGTCAAATTCCAACTTATATTTTATTATTTTTAGTGTTGGTTATTAAAGGATACTACCATAGAATATTTAAAATATTTGTTATAAATCTATAGATTTTATATCATCTGATATAATATGGAAAAAATAGGTAACATAACTTACCACTATACCCAAATGGTCGATATTTTTAGAGTTTTGTATTTTACTGAAAATCACGTAAATAAATAAAATGTTTTTGCACTAAAATAATTACAAACATTGTATGATAGTATTATATATTTATCATCAATTTTGTGATAAATGAAGGCAAGATAGTATCAATGAGAGTTGTCAGCTCTAAGTTACAGTTTGTACATTAAAAGTGAACATTTTTATAACTGCTTTTAGGCATATACTTTTCACTATTAACAAACATTTCACTTGAACAAGATATAACAGTGGTTAAAAATGTTTAGTAACCTTTGGTACCTGAGTATCCATTGTAATAATTGTAAATATTACCTTGTGTACAGTATGTCGAGCTTAAAAAGTTGATAATGCAAGATTAAGAAACCATAATTTATTTTTAAACAAAAGGTATTGTCTTGAAAGTTGCCTCCTCTCCGATTTTGATCAAATTTGGTATACAGGCTTTTTTGAACATGATTGATCCAGATCTTCTGTCCCATCAAAGTTGAAAAATTAAGCTAACCTCATTTCTTCACTATATTCTTCCTTCTTTTGTACACATTTCTTGATTTTCACTAAATTGGCACACGATATTTTTAAACACCTTTTAAAACCTTGTATTTTTATTTATTTTACATCTTTTTCCATTAAATTACTGAGTTTTTAAGTTCAAAGGCAGCAGCCATATTTGTAAAAAATATAAAAATTGCTAAAGTGTAAATAAACATAAAAAAAAGTTTTTAAAGTTGTTGTGAGAATATGTATTCCCAGTTGGAAATCAATCAAAAATTCAATACAAAAAAGGAATCATCTTGGTTGATTTTCATTTTGATGATGAATATCTCGAAAAACAGGCTGTGCCGATTTTTTAGTTGTAATCAGCGCCCCAAAAAACCATTGCAGAGTGCTGCTTTCATTCAATTAGAGAATAAATTATCTCTTAAATTTGCCTGGTCTGCTGATAATGTCAATTTTGGTCTTTAAAAGAGTCTTTTTAAGTGTGTCAAATAAATTTTCTAAATACAAACCTTATTCTTTTTAATAATCCACAGAAATACTGAAACATTGTAATCATAAAGATAGTTGAATTATTATAACTTTTCTACTAATATTTCCTATGAAATTATTTTTATTTTCTAACATATAATTTGATATATTATTATTTATTCAGTTCTTCCTAACGTTACGTCTTATGAAGCACCTAATTTAAATATAAAAAATACTTACCTAAAGTTAAAAAGACGGGTATGTTATCCTACCATGGATTTACAAAGACAAAAAGTACACCCAGCTTCTAGTTATTTTGTTTACATTATTATAAGTAACAAACAATAAACTAAAATATAGTCCTCCAATTTAATAAACACTAATCACTAAAATAAGAAGGTTTTGATCAATCCAAAAAACGGTACTCCGGCTCTCCCAGAATTATAATGTGTTGGCTAACTTCACTGGATTTATCAATTGTGTAAGTAAACAACACATTCTTCCGTGGAATTTTGTTATTGCGCAGAATCGGCAGGGCCAACTCTGACAGTTATTTTCCTTTCAGATGATTTTTGATCAGATGGGCCCATAGCATTGGGCTTCCAAGCACCTTTAAACTTCATGGGTATGGTGTGTTAATTGGGTTTCAGGTGATTTAATAGTTGCTTCATCAAGCATAGGTAACCATGTATTATTTAAATTATGAATATTGATGCTACACGCATCTGCATAATTTAGTAAAATAAATGCACTTTCCTTTATTATACGTTTTTCAAACTAAAGTCTCCTTTGCTTAGATGCTAGGAAATTCAGTTCATCAGTTCTTATCAAATGTATACAATGATTTTTGATTTGTCGAATTCTGTTCTAATATATGTTCTATGTTCTTATGCGGTTATTCATCAGTTCTGGAAGTTTCCCTCTCTACATTCACAAAGGGATATTATAAATGACATTTTTGTGTTTTCGTTTATATTGTACTGGTTTTGTTTTTTTGTTAGTTGGGATCTGATGGTGTTTTGTGGTCCTATTCTTTGATTTTTGTCTTAAATTTGGTTGTTCAAATTTTTAGAAAGCATTTATAAAGTCAAGGGGATAATTATTTTGAACTAATATCTTTCAAAAATTCTTTTCATTTCTTGTTTAGATCAGAACAAATTATTTTAATTATCAAAAAGACTTTTCCCGTCCTTTCACACCATTATTGGGTGATTAGAGTTAAAATTTATAGGTGCCTTTGTTTGCATGAGTGGTTTCTGTAAATTTTGGTTTCAGTATCACACATCTTTTTTATTAGAATATCAGAAAGGAAGTTGTGAGTTTTCATCAAAACTTACCAAGGTGTTATTTGGATCTATGTCAATGTATTTTAAATTTTTTCTAGAAAATGTTAGGATTTTTAATGTATGAGTCAGTATTGTTTACTAAGGATCTAAAATAGAAATTTTTAAAATTTTGCTAATGGGTGTGTGGTGAGTTTATGCCTAACTATAGGACTTGGTATATCAGGAAAAAAATAAACAGACTAAAACAGGGATCATCAAAACTATAGAACATATTTCCCTAAGTTCTAGTCGGTCATGGTTGGTTCTGGTTAAAAACGCTTTCTATTTTCCCCAATTATATATCAGAAAAAATATATTAAAAAGACCCATTTTTTGCTTTTTTTAAAAAATGCTTTTTTAGAAAAAAAGCCTATTTTTTTAAATAACGGCCGAGTCTCTGTATAAAAAACATGTTTCAGTTCAACCTGTCAAAAGTCGTGATAAGAATTATCTCTAAGGAGTTTAAAATAGACAACTTTAAAAAAATTTTTACCTTAAAACCTAGAAAGAAAAACTAAAACAGTTTGCAACTTCAAATACCCTCTAAAAAATACGATATTATCGCCTTTTCTCAGTTTTTTAAAATGTCAAGTTTTGGTAACTTTTGATTTAATTGTTCAAAAACCTACTTATATACCAAATTCAGGTTTCTCTCGAACTGCATTTTAAAAGTCAATGGGGTCCCGTTTTTTCAGGAAATTAACCTTTTTGGGTACAATGCAGGGGCCCCAAACGTAGCTACTAAATGGACGATAAGGAGACTAACATGGCTTCCAAATCAGCCTAGTCGTTTTCACCAAAAGGAGAAATCTAGAAAGGTTGGACCCTAAACTAAAGGTGAAACAATCAAGATTGTGAGAGAAGGGAAATGTTTGACTCTAAAAAAATTTCCTGGAAAACATCCTTTATTTTTAAAAGGAGAAAACTCGTTTAAAAAAAAATACTTTAAACCCTATTAATATATTCATTTTCGTTCATATTTTTTATTTTCCCCATTCCTTACCCCCCCTTTTTTTTAAGCCGTTTAAAACACGAAAAGTTAATCAAACTTAAAGAAAGTTTAAACTTCTTCGAACTCCCGAAATTACCACTATTGGTTCTGTAATTTACATTAATAATGTGCGATAAAAATTGAGGTGCTCAATATTTTACATTGCCATTTTAAAGTTGTCGCTAAAGAATAGTTACTTTTGGTGCGGAAACGAGCATAAATCACCAAGTTTGAACAATTTATAAGGGATTTTACTGCGGACCAAAAATGCATATTATTTTTAGTTCCTTTAGTTGGTAATGTGAGAGAAATGTGAAAACAGAAGTATTATAAACGACTTCAAAAGTTTTACTAAAAAAATATTTAAATTAATAGTGAAAAAGTATTTTTAAAATAAGCGGAAATTTTTTAAAGAACAGTTAATATTTTTAGCGGCCAAGTAAGTTTAAGGTGGGGGGAAATTTCTAGAACAAAATTGTCAGGCTTTTGGGGGGAGCGGGAATCGGGTTGCGGGGTTTATGAATAGTAGGTCGGGATTTCCATAATTCTTTGTTACTATCTATAAAATTGACATCATCATGTCAAATTCAATTCACTGTTTTTTATTTTAATTGTTGGTTATTAAAAGATACTACTATAGAATATTTAAAATTATTGTGTAATATTAGATTTTATATCATCGATATAATATGGAAAAAATAGTGGGGATTTATATATATCGATTTTTTGGGGGTTTATTACCAAAAAATCTTAGTAAATGAAAAACACGATTTTTTTTAAAATAAATTTCAAACATTGTATGATGTTTCGTACTTATCGCCAATTTTGTGATAAAAGAAGCGCAAGTAGTGTAAATAAGTTTTTTCATCCAAGATTGTGGTTGTACATTAAAAAATGAAAAATTTTTTTAAATGCTTTATAGGCATATACTTTTCACTAATGACAAACATTCATGAGAGAAAAACAGTGGTTAATAAAGTTTAGTAACCTTTGGGGGTATCCCTTTAACAGTAACCTTAAATATTATGTGTCTAATATCCCACTTTAAAAGGGTTTATAATGTAAGTTTAAGAAAAAAAACCCAATTTCTTTTTAAAAAATCAAAAAAGCAAAAAAGGGAAATTTAACATAAAAATGTAGCAAAATTATCTTTAAAATATTTTTTTTAAAGCCAAATCTAGTAATCTATTTATTTTTATGCCCATTTTTTAATATAAATATAGAATTTAAAAGGCAATTTTATTTAAAATTTTTAAAATTTTACTTCAACAACATATTTTATCGCCCTTAGTTACGCGTTACGTCCTTTTCCAATGTCTGACCGAAAGTTCTGTTTATCTGGGGGATTTGCAAAGTATCTACCCTTTTGCGGTAATGGGGGCTCTGCCGTGGTGGACTATTACCCCAGCTCCAAAAAAAAGCGGACAGAACCGCTTTCATGGGAAAAAAGTGGCAAAGGTGCGCTGACTGAAACGGAAAAAAGTTTAAAGGGGTTTGCCACTAAAGGGAACAAGCAGGAAAAGGTGCGCCGACCGAAACGGGAAAATGGGAAAAAGGGTTTGACCGGCGCCTTTTTCCCGGGAAGGGCTAATCCATCCCGAACAAACAGGTGTAGGAAGGGATCCGTGAATCCAAACAGAAGGCGGACAGAACCGCCTTTATGGGGAAAAAAGGTTCCCTGGCTTTAAACGAAAGCGAATAGGACCGTTTTCATAGGGTAAGGCCGAAGATGCGGCCTAAAAAGTACATCTGGTTCCTGTAACAAGGACATGGTAGCTACCCACGTCACTAGACTGGGAGAGGAGGGCATGACGGATCTAATCGTCTGCTCGTCTACTCTCGAGGAGACAGGGCAGAGCAATTCAGAACATATTGTGCTCGTGTCCGGTAGCGACACGAGTAAGAGGATATGTCAAAACTGTGTCCCAATCTGATATCGGATTTATTAGAAGTCCGGTCCTTTTGGGAGAAATATAAAAGGTGTGAGCCACAATAGACCGAGCGGTCGCAGTGGAGAGCGTAAAAACTCCACTCACTTTAAACCCTAACCAACCCCATTACATTTGTTATGTTGCTTATCTTATTGACATTTTACCAATTTATCTAAAATCTGAATAATGGAACGCGATGGATTTTCTGTTAAAATAAATTAACGAAGCGAAAGAATCTAATATTGGAACTCGGCATACCTTGAGTCGTTAATCCAATACGATATAAAGTAATACCAATAAATAAAATGAAGTAGAAGTTTTATTCCCAGAAGGTTTTTTCGTAGTTACATAGTAATATACACATCAAAAGTATCTAGGGAACAAGAATGGAATTTGTGATACTTTTTAAAGTGATTTATTTTCATTTCTCGTTTTTTTTTTTCTGAATTTTCTTATAAATTCTATTTTTGTTGGTAGTCTTCAACAAGAAAGGCTTCAGACAAGTCAGAGAAATATTCAAAGTATATAATCTACCCAAAAAGTTATAAGAAAATTTGATTCTTGTTCCCTAGACAATTTTGATGAGTGTATATATTTTATCTTTTAAATTGTTTATATTTTAAGCCTGAATTCCACACTAAAGGAAACGCAGAAGGAAATTGTTATTTACAATGATAATTAACTCCACACTGCAGTTGTACATAAATGTATATTATACGTGAAAACGGTTTTAGTTTAATGATGTTACCCCACATTTAACCATGGCAGAAGCTTCATTTACAAGCTGGACAAGGGTCGGTGTAACACATTTGTGTATGTGCGCGAAGTGAGAAGATTACGATGCTTGTAAAAGGTCACCGCATGATAGAACAAGCCTAAAGATTTTTTATTTAAGAGACCAATCATTAACACTAAAATCTTGGACTTTCACTGTCTTTATTTGTTAATTGATACACAACGTTTCGGTTAGTGATGTATCTCCAACCGTTTTCAAGTGATGACTAAAAATTATTCTTAAAAGCTATGACTTATATACTATCCGTTGTTCACCGAAGCTTGACCGATTTTTCACAGTTCAGCAACGGCTGCCAAATATGCGGAATGTCAACACTAGGTTTGCTAAGTAAATTTTGGTTGTTTGCAAATATTCTTTAAATTTACTTTTCTTCCAGTGGGTTTCTTCATAAATAATTTTTGCTTTCGACCATTGTATGCGGTGTTGTTTTGGCCATGCGTTCTCGGCAATCCCTGATTTCAACGTTTCACCCCGTTCCGTATGTTTTTTGTGTTCTTTAACTTTAATTTCAAGTGGTATTTTTGTTTCCCCGATATACCGGGTGACAACGAAATCACTACCCAGCCTTTTATTTTCTTGAATAAAAACATATAGCTTTCAAATTTTAGGATGCTATAATATATCATAAGATGCTGATTTTCGATATTATAGCATGTCTCTATCATTTCCCGGGTTTTTAACCGGAAGCGACATCAACTTTGATTTTTTCAATGGAATACCCGTATTTTTTTTTTAAAATTTGGATTCAAAATCATTTCTGATATAAAATGTATATTATGTCCTATACCTATCTGCTAGTTTTTGAGAAAATGGGGATTAAGATGTCCAAACTACCGCATATTATGCATTTTTATGGGAAAACAAATAAATGATATAGAAAATTATTATTTTTAAATTTTAAAATTTTTCTAAAGACTCTATCTGTGGAGGTCATTATAAAACTACTTCCGGCTTTACCGGAAGTGCTGCGAAAATTGACTTTTCCAATAATGTTACTTCAAAAATTTAAATGCAACACCCTGTATTTTTTTTAAATTTGGATTCTACGGGTCATTCCTAATATAAAATCTGTATAATATCCTATACCTATCTTTGATAGTTTTTGAGAAATTGGCGATACAAGATGTCCAAACGACTGCATATTATGCAGTTATAGAGGAAACAAATAAACGTTAGAAACATTTAATATTTTTTTATTTAATTCTAAATTATTTTTTAATTACATTCTTAAATAAAAAACTAATATTAAAATAACAAATTTGCTCAAAGAGACGGCCTGAATTTGGGAAATTTTCTAACATTTATTTGCCCTATAACTGTGCGTCGTTTGGACATTTCATGATTTTAAAACAACAAGATTAATATAATACAATTTATATCAGAATGACCAGAAACGAATTTGACATATACAGGGTGTTGCATTAATTTTGAGTACAATGAAAAGTTTTTTCCCTTTAAACAATATTTTTAGACCTCTACAGAAAAATCCCAGAAAAAATTAAATTAAACATAATAATTTTTTATAGTAGTTATTTGTTTTTCCATAAAACTGTAAAATATGCAGTTGGACATTTTTGCCATTTTCTCAAAAACTAGCGAGAAATATGGACATAATATACATTTATATCAAGAAATAATTGCGAACCCAAAATTTTAAAAAATATCAGGGTATTCCATTAAAAAAAAAATTTATTCGTTTTTTAAACCGGAATGTAGAGACATGTTATAATATCCAATCGGGATCTTTATTATTATGGGATCAAAAAACTATATGTATTTATTTAAGAAAATAAAAGGCTGGGTAGTGATTTCGTTGTCACCCGGTATCACCACATTTATAGGGAATTTAGTGGATTTTTGTTTTTCCGATGTATACTTCAATACATTCGCAGGGAATTTGGTAGATACAGTCATTTTTTGAGACATTGTTGTCCGGTCTCGTCTTAGTAAGAATACTTCTTAGAGTGGTTTGAGATTTAAATGCTGTTTTATTATTATACTTATTCGCTATTGTGCTGATATTTTCCGAAGTTCCTTGAAGTCTTGTTCAAATTAGAGTTTTTTTTCTTAACTTGATATTTGTCAATTGTTTCCTTCACCAATCTCTCACTGCAGCCGTTCTGCTTGAGATCCCTAGTTATATTACTTTTTTCGGCTCGCAGGGATTCCTTACTGTTACATAAGGTCACTGCTTATACAGTGTGTCCCAAATTGATGGGGAATGTATGGGGATCTTGGAAACCACGATAGATAGAAAATCAGTTAAATGGGGAAAGTTTTGGACAATTATGTTAGTAAGCTAATTCCGTTTACTACATGGTTCTATCTATTCAGGTTTTTGAGAAAATTTGAAAAAACCTGAAACATGCATTTTCGAAAATCGGCCATATTTTTTTATAAGTGAAAATTTTTCAAATCTGTAAAAACTTCTTCAGAGCAACTTTTTTTGTAGAATATGACCAAGTAGTCAATTTTTATTTTCTACGTTTCGGCTTTTTAGAATCATTATCAACTTTATTTTTTCATATGGACGCCATATTGGTTTTTTCCAAACCCAAAAAGGCTTTTTTTTTTGATTTCAACAATGTATAACATGTTATAATTTAAGAGTTTATAACCTCATTTATTTTAAAAAACAAATATTTTCTCAGTTGTCCTTGATTCCGGCGAACGTAATTTTTTTTTGTAAACAATAAAATATTAGTAATTAGCAAAATAGATAAGCTAAACAGATATTTAAAGGAAATGGGTTTCGCGAACATAGCTATAACGTTAATACCGTGTTACAACAAAACTACACCTAACAAGTTAATTGAAACAAGTGAAAACAAAAACAATGAGAAGTGGCTAAACTAATATTCCTACTAAAATGAAGATGTAAAATAACGACCTAAATTCAAAATGTTGTCCATATTTCTCAACATAGTAACGATATTTTTTTAAATAGTCCTAACTACCCTATGAATGGTTAACTTAGGTGAGTGGAATTCTCTATGCAACATCCCTGGCTGAAGATGTTGGATTTTCTTTAAATTGTTGGTTAACTGTAGCATCTCGTTGTCAATTTTCTTTAACGTACTTCTTAGGTCGTGGTTTTTGAAAACTTCCGAATTTAAGCAAATTTGTAACCAGTTTTTGAAAGTATGTTAGTTTAGGATGTTGCCTTTCAGGGAAATTGTCGAAATACGTTTGCGCAGCTTTATTAACATTTCTATTGCTTTGGAAATAACGTTGCAAAATATCAAGTTTTTCTTCAAGTAATTAATCATTTTACAAAGTTAAAAAAAATTTAATAACGTACCCGAGCTAACTTGATAATGAGGCTAGATGCCATTCGCCGGAATCAAGGCCAACTGAGAAAATATTTGTTTTTTGAAGTGGATGAGGTTATAAACTCCTAAACTATAACATGTTATACATTGTTGAAATAAGAATAAAAAGCACTATTTGGCTGCGACAAAATCCAATATGGCGCCCATATGAAAAAGTAAAGTTGATGATGATTCATCAACTTTACTTTTTCATATGGGCGCCATTACATTTTGTTGTAACACGGTATTAACGTTATAGCTATGTTCCCATTTTCTTAAAATATCTCTTCAGCTTATCTATTTTGCCAATTACCAATATTTTATTGTTTACAAAAAAAAGACGTTCGCCGGAATCAAGGCCAACTGAGAAAATATTTTTTTTTTGAAATAAATGAGGTTATAAACTCATAAATTATAACATGTTATACATTGTTGAAATCAGAATAAAAAGCACTATTTGGCTGCGTAAAAATCCAATATGGCGTCCATATGAAAAAATAAAGTTGATGATGATTCTAAAAAGCCGAAACGTAGAAAAATAAAATTGACTACTTGGTCATATTCTACAAAAAAAGTTGCTTTAAAGAAGTTTTTACAGATTTGAAAAATTTTCACTTAAAAAAAATATGGCGATTTTCGAAAAATGCATGTTTCAGGTTTTTCAAAATTTTCTCAAAACCTGAATAGATAGAACCATGTAGTAAACGGGATTGGCTACTAACAAATTGTCCAAAACTTTCCCCATTTAACCGATTTTCTATCTATCGTGGTTTCCAAGATCCCCATACATTCCCACCAATTTGGGACACACTGTATAGACTACGTATGACTCCTTGCTTCGTTCTGTTAAAGTGATTGGAATTCTGGTGTAAATATGGTCCAGTGTGGGTAGGTTTTCTGTATACCGGGGTTTGTTTATGTCCATTATTTCGTTTGACTAAAACGTCGAGAAAAGGCAAAGCCAAATTTTGTTACTTCTCCATTGTAAATTTGATATAGGGTCGGAGATAATTTAGATGTTTTAAGAAACCTTCAAGTTCTTCGTCATTACCTGTCCATACAATAAAAGTATTGTCAACATATCGTAGCCAAACTTTTGGTTTGATTAGTGCAGTTTAAATTGCGTGTTTCTGAAACCATTTCATATAAATATTTCACTGGAAAGAGCTTATCCAGATAAACCCATTGGAATTCCATCGTCCTGTGCATACTACTTATCTTTCACTTGAAAGTAAGAACTACGGAGGCACAGCTTCAACAAATCCATCACTCCATCCAGCGGCAGGGTGGTGCGGTCTACTAAGGTGTCATCTTCGTTGAGCTTCTACTGGCACATTTGTAACACTAACTAATGTCTTACACTTTTAAAGGAACTTTATAAAATGTTCCAAACTGAGCTTACAATCTTTACTCGGAGGAAAAAAAGAAACGGTACAATGGTATTGGGCTTTAATCCTTCGTGGACTCTCTTAAAATAATAAAAAACCGGCCTTATCTCCTTTTTCCTTTTTAGAATAACAGGAATTTTCTAATAGAAAATATCCATTCTGATGACATACACTTTTTAAGTAAACTCAGTTTTAATTTAACTCCCACACGAAGACTTATTTTCTGTTAAAGATTCTATAAAAGTGTTAAAACAAAATCTTAGCTGTAAATAAAGTGGTTTTTGTGGTTATCGGATTCTTGAAAGCGAGCGTTTTAGAGGAACTCGTTTAAGTCTGCCGCCACGGGGTGGTAACATGATAAATTTCTGCTCACTATTTTAAATTTGTTTGTGAAAGGTTCAGCAAGAACAATGCATTTTTATTTAACCTATTTGTGATACACATTATGTACAGGGGCGCCGCCTAGAATTTTTTTTTCTTAAATCTAAATTAATTTAATTTTTTGTTGTTTCTACCTCAGAAAAAATGCACCTTTTGTCACAAAAATTGTGATAAATATGTTGAGCCTGCTCAGATCTAAAACTAAAAAGAAGAAAAACCCCCCAACAAACCCAAAAAAATGAATTAAAAATACTAATCTACGTTTCGGTGGCATGTCGGCCACCGTTGTCAAGGTGAAATTAAAGAAAAAATTAATTTAAATTTTAAGAAATTTTGCTTTAAAAACTTGAGAAATTCTGAAAGCTTTTATACTTTTTATGACGTTTTGTCATAAATGACATTAGTTTATTTGACTGGTATATTTATAATATTTAAAAAGACAAAAAAGGTGGTATGGTGTGTTATTTGATTTTAATTAATTTTAAACCATTTTAAGATTGTCACTTCAGCGCCGTCTAGTGCCCAAACTAAGCAACTTATATTACGATAAGTTTGCTAAACTGGGCCTATTTTGGTCTAAGGAATATGTAATGAGCTTTTTTAAAGACCTTTAAGAGACATCCCGTCACTTGATTTTTTAGTAAAAACTACCGAAAATTTTAAAAATGCAAATTTCTCGAAAACCTTTGGAGGAATCGAGTTTTAATAAGGGTGCCTTTTTTGCAGCAAAGAGGTTGGTTAATCTGAATTTTGTATCCAAACCTCACTTGTTCCATTGGCGTAGAAATCTGAAACAAGCATTTATTAAGAAACCAGGTTCTACGCCCATAGACTGAAACACAAAGGCATGGTTTTTTTCCCCAAAACCCGTTTAAAACCCCCCCAGCGCCTAAACTAAGCAAATTTTTTTCTAAGGTACATTTATTTAATTCGGCTAATTTTTTCGATAAATATTAGGTTTTTGAAAGACCTTTTTTTGACACCCTGTATACA
>JAHBCN010007808.1:27500-41983 GCA_019359885.1 Listronotus oregonensis | reverse complement strand
CATTATAAAACACATAGGGTCTGAAAAAATTAATTTTTCACTCACATTATCACAAAATAAAATAATTTCTTTATTTCCCATATAAAATAAATTAAAGTAATATGGTCAACTAACACAAAAAAGTGAGAAAGAATACCTACAAAAAATGATGATACGATGTCGTTTTGTTTACGATTTTCCTTCTTGAATAAGCAATGTTGTTGGATGTTTTCTAATAATTTGTTATTATTAAAGGTTCTTTTTTTCCATTTACCAGAAATGAAGTTTTTCTATCGAAAAAACTAACTAGAACTAACAAACAACAACTTTCAAACTATCACCCAGTTCTGGTTAGTTGTCGTTAGGTTTTCCTCAATAGATTGTAAATTATCTTTATCATAAATGCGCCGTCGAACAAAATGGAAGAAAATAGTCTGATATCCTGATTTTTGATTTTTATTGGCAAAAATAGGGTGGACCTCACTTTCAGATATTAACCTTATTAAAATATAATTAATAAAATTTACAAAATTACAAAATAATTTTTTTTAATCCAACAACGTCGCGAATTCTGGCCTTTTATTTAACCTAAAAACATAGTGTTTTTTTGACTTTTAATTTAATTTTTCTTTGCAAAAATGCATTTTTTCGATTTTTTTTATTGAAATCTACTAAAGAAAATGTGTTCTTTTTATCTCTAATATTTATTTTTTTCAAATCGAATGGAGCTTAGACACCAGACCCCTGATTTTTATATATTTTTTAATTACTACCTCCACTGCTTATGTAAAACTCATATGGTAAAAACCACGATCAAAACAATATATATGAGATTTTCTTTGTCTGCTCCCCTTATATACAATCTTGGCTACGCCTTTGGTAACAAGATATGGCTAATAATATAACATATCTAATGCAAATATAAAATAATAATTATGGTTGTAAATAAAACAGTTAACACACTTGGGTAAAAAGTTTTATTACTGTATTATTGTGCATACATAAGTATCTGTCTTAGGACCTGAAGTAGTCTCAACTGTAACTCTAAAAAACCGCAATAAAAAGACACTGCATACTAAAATATAAAAGAGAAATTTAAATTTTCTGTTTCTATAATTTAATTGCTGTAAACCAACCCTCGACGTTAGGAAAAACCTTTATGTGTATGCGGTTTCAATTAAATCAAATTCTGTGAACTCCAGCCACCCAGAAATAATAACAAAGAAAAAGTTTTCACCCGTATCCAATAAACGGTTGTTGCGTTTTCCCAATTTCATTTACAAATGTTTTTTTAAGTTTTAAAGGCCATTTCGGTTTAAACTTGTGATGCTTTTACAACCAAAATACCAACTGCTTTTAATTGCTTTATAACGGTTTTAAATTTTGTAAAAGTTTGATTCAGTTTTAAAATTCAATAAAAACTTAAAGTATATCTATTGTTTAAATATAAGTTTTTCTGTTAAAGTAATAAGTAGGGGTGTGCGAATAGTTGTCAAATCGATTCGAATCGAATAGGTATATTCGTTTCGAATTTTAAATCGAATATACGAGTTTTTCGAATAGTTTGAACTATTCGAATAGTTTGAACTATTTTAGCAGTTAGAACTATTCGACTGATTTGAACTATTCGAATGATTTCAACAATTTGAATAATTCAAACTATTCGAATAGTTCAAACAATTTAAATTTAGTATTTTTTTAAATATTTTTTTTCGATTTAAAATTACGTCTTTAATTAATAAGGTTTAAGGTTTAATAATCTAAGAAAAAAATTGACAAAACTTATTAAATATATTTCAGTATGTTATAAGTAACCACACAACGAGGTATTAGTAAGCTAAATTAGCTGAAACCAGAACTCGAGGAGTGGAATTACATCCACTACCTCCCTCCCCACTGCGCAAATCTGCATTAGAAAGAGGCTAAGGAGTCTGGAGGACCTTAAAGATCTAGGACATCGTCACGTCGTCATTGCAAGCAAACTGATGACCAAGAGAGTGAAAGGCTTGTACACATTTCCATTTCATTTTAAGGAAATCGTGAAATCAGCGGTCACAATGGAAAGGGAAGATTACTCTGAAGAGCTTCCTGAGCAACGATGAGTAATTCTACGTAGTAGTGCCGGACCTTACCAGGCCGGTACGTGGCGGTTATGGGGTTACCCGGTTCCCGTCATCACTACCCGTGAGGCACTCCTTTCGGAGGCATACTCCGTATGTCTACCGATACGTGGTGGGCGCATCACCCAGCTCACCGCATCGGGTGCTCTGTCACAATTCCATTGATTGTTCCGAAGACCGGATATAAGTGTTTCGTCCTCTTGGACTCATCAGGAGCGCCTGGTCAGACACGGCTATCCGTGACTTGGGTCAAACGTCTTATGCATTTAAGACCCAGAGTCAAGGAAGGCAGCCTCAGACCATCGCCCGACACCTGTTTGCATTGTTGTTATCGTTGTCCGGATGTTGCCAGTCCCTCCCACAAATCCCCTCACAGAGTCCGAGGTGGAGTTCGGGGATCAGATCCCGAACAAAACGACGAAACCCGAAGCCATTAACAGTGTCACCAGCGCGTGCTGGCGGACCACTTAACAGGCTAGGGGAAGTCCTGGAGTTCGAGGTATGAGTCGCGAGATCTTGGTACCACGGAGGCGCGTTCAGGGATGTTGGTTTGGAAGTGTCGGGTACCCACGAGGTATGACCCCGAACATGTGGCGAACCATCATGCCGAGGATTAAAACGCATCTGTCCGGTGATCCCAGCTGGGTGAGCTTGTTAAAGCCCAGTTACCGGGTGGACAATGCAGGTACCACAAATCGTTAACCAACCACTAACCGAGCATCCGGGTTCCAAGCCCGACCCTAGAGGGGATGCGTGAGGGGGGGCTGGAAACAACCAAGACGACCAACGGCAAAGATAGACTGACGAACGATGCTTGAGGGCCTTAACCCGCCCTTGGGTAGTCCAATAAGGTATTAGTAAGCTAAATTAGCTGAAACCAGAACTCGAGGAGTGGAATTACATCCACTACCTCCCTCCCAGGGGTCCGGGGCTTGGGAACCCGGATGCTCGTTTAGTGGTTGGTTAACGATTTGTGGTACCTGCATTGTCCACCCGGTAACTGGGCTTTAACAAGCTCACCCAGCTGGGATCACCGGACAATGGTTTTATCCTCGTCATGATGGTTCGCCACATGTTCGGGGTCATACCTCGTGGGTACCCGACCTTCCAAACCAACATCCCTGAACGCGCCTCCGTGGTACCAAGATCTCGCGACTCATACCTCGAACTCCAGGACTTTCCCTAGCCTGTTAAGTGGTCCGCCAGCACTCGCTGGTGACACTGTTAATGGCTTCGGGTTTCGTCGTTTTGTTCGGGATCTGATACGCGAGCTCCACCTCGGAATCTGTAGAGAGGATTTGTGGGAGGGACTAGCAACATCCGGACAACAATAACAACAATGCAAACAGGTGTCGGGCGATGGTCGGACGCTGCCTTTCTTGACTCGGGGTCTTAAATGCATAAGACGTTTGACCCAAGTCACGGATAGCAGTGTCTGACGAGGCTCTCCTGATGAGTCCAAGAGGACGAAACGCTTGTATACGGTCTTTGGAACAGTCAATGGAATTGTTACAGAGCACCCGATGCGGTGAGCTGGGTGATGCGCCCACCATGTATCGGTAGACATACGGAGTATGCCTCCGAAAGGAGTGCCTCACGGGTAGTGATGACGGGAACCGGGAAACCCCATAACCGCCACGTAGCGGCCTGATAAGGTCCGGAACTACTGCGTAAAATGATTCATCGTTGCTCAGGAAGCTCTACAGAGTAATCTTCCCTTTCCATTGTGACCGCTGATTTCACGATTTCCTTAAAATGAAATGGAAATGTGTACAAGCCTTTCACTCTCTTGGTCCTCAGTTTGCTTGGCAATGACGACGTGACGATGTCCTTAACCACACAACAATAAGTTGCATTTAAATACACTGGAAATTTTAAATTATCACAAATTTCAAAATTTTCGCCAAAATCAATTCCTATTTCTGAATAATAAGAAAAAAAGTATATAATACGGGTATTCCAATTATTTAAAAGATTCGAATTATTTAAATAGTTCGATATATTCGATTAGTTTAAACAATTCAAATAGTTCGAACTATTTGAATGATTCGAAATATTCAAATAATTCGAAATATTCGAATATTTTAAACTATTCGAATAATTTGAACCACTCTAATAATTCGAACTATTCGAATAATTCGAGCTATTCGAATAGCTGAAAATTGAATATTTAATCTGGAATTGGAATCGAATAATTCGTAATCGATTCGCCTCGAATAATTTAAAAATTCGCATATTCGCATACTCCTAGTAATTAGTTAAAAAGATTTCATGTTTGCAGATTTTTTTTTAAATTAAAGTACAATTTTTTGGCTCAAAATAATAAAAAAATAGTTAAAAAACTTGTGGGTGAATATTAACAAAATTTTGTGGTAAAATAAGTTAAGAAAGGCTTTATATTTAGTAGAAATATGTTTTTGAAGGCGTATATTTAAACTTATATTAAAATAAAACTTTAAAAAAGGTGTAATACCTTAAGCCAATACAACAATAATTGAATTTCGTGTATAAGTTATAGTTATCATTTTAAAAATTGGTGCGTTTGAAAGAAAAAACATAAAAGTTCAAAAAGATTGCCTGTTTTATAATGTGCCGACTTCCTGCAGTGTCTATCAAGGACCATATAAAAGCAAAGTCACTGACAATAAAAATTAAATCTTTTTGCTACTTTTTAGTTTTATTTTCAAGGCACAATTTCATTTAAATGATCACTATATGTTAAGTTATTCTTAGATATTCGATTTTAAAAATGACCGATTTTACTACTGACTGACTGGTTGATTCATCAAAATTATGGGGCATTTCCCGAAGAGTAGAAACTTAAAATTTGGTATGGTAGATTTTAGGACACAAGTACATACTTACTGGAAAAGCCACATTTACCTATTATGCTCTAAACCAGGAGCGATTTAAGAAACATTATACTGAGCAAAATTTCATAAAAATATTTTTTTTTATTATAGTACTTAAAAACAAATCAATTTTTTAAAGAATTAAACCTATTTATGTCTTTTCATGTTTTTGTTACTATTATTGCGAGAGCAGACTAGCTCTTCATAATAATCTATATAAAAAAAGAATAATATATATAAATATCTTTATTCTGAAGAAAAGCCAAATAATTTTTCTTTTAATTTGATATTCCCAGAAATCAAAATGAACTATAAAAATATTTTCTGTTGTTGTAGACAGGTATTTTTCTGCAAATTCTGCATATTTGTATAGCGCGTTCGGTCGTGAAATGCATTTTTGTTTTTATTACGTCTATTTTTCGTGCAACATTGACATTGTGTGAAGTGTTAGCTAAAATTCTTTTACATTAGTCTCTGAAATCGTACTAAAACTTGACTGGTGTTGCATAACTTCTTTTTCATTTTATTTTTTGTAGCAACTTTTTTTTATTTTTTTTTAGAAAATGGCAAGTAGAAAACCAAAAAACCCCAGCAAATTGACAGATGAAGAATTACAACTATTTTACGAGGAAAATCTGTACCCAGATATAGCCTTCCCCTTTTTGAGGACTCATCTGACGAGGAAGATATGGTTGAGGAAATGGATTTCGAGTCGGACGTTATCGATGCAACGAAAGTTGCAGCTCGCGATGATGATCACCATACATCGCCGATGATAGTTTGACGCATGCGTGTATTAGCAAAGACGGTACAACTTGGTATAAACGACCAATACGACCTACGAAATCGACCACCAAGAACATCATAAGACATAGTCTTGGACTCACGGAATACAGTAAGAACTTTAAAACTATTGTGGATATATTTTCCATTTTTCTAACCGATAATATAATAGAGATAATCGTTGAAAAAACAAATGAAAAAGCTTGGAATATGAAAAGTGGAATGAAAAACATCCAGAAAATCAAAAAGTATGGACTCCCACAGACTCCGTTAAAATAAAGGCTTATATACGACTTCTATTAACCCAAAAAGAGCCAGTTGAAATGTTGTGCATTTCAGATAAGTGCTATAGTAGACCAATTTTTCCTGCGACCATGTCAAGAGACAGATTTATTGCTCTTACAAAATGTATACGGTTCGATGACCTTGCTACAATGGCAGAACGAAACGCAGTAGACAAGTTAGCGCCAATTAGATGCGTATTTGACATATTTGTTGACAATTTCAAACGCATTATGTATCCAGGAACTCATACGACCGTCGACGAACAACTTGTCGGGTTTAGAGGTCGTGCGCCATTTAGAGTTTACATGAAAAGCAAACCAGACAAATACGGAATAAAACTTTGGGCTCTTTGTGACGCTGCAAATGCCTATACCCATAACCTTCAGGTATATTTAGGTAAGCAGAATAATACTGTAGAAAAAAATCAGGGTGAAAGGGTAGTTCTTGATATGGTAGAACATTTGTCTTTATGGGTATGAATAACAACAGATAATTTTTTTACATGTAAATCTTTGGCCGACAAGCTCTTAGCCAAAAATTGACCCTTTGTGGTACAGTGCGCAAAATAAAACATTTATTCCAAAACTTTTTCGTGAAAACTCGTCCATCTCCTTAAGTATCTTTGTTTTTGGCCCCATTAGTTTCTATTCAGCTGATAAAAACAAGCTGTCATTTTATTACCACGACATGTTTAGACGAAGTCAGTGATAAGCCAACCGTATAAACTGAAATAGTTCTGACCAATATAATAGGGCCGTTATACCGCGGACAAAATGGTAAAGGAAAACACTACGCGAAGAATGACAAACAGATGGCCAATGGTTATTTTTGGTCATCTCATTGATACCGCAGCTATAAATTCCTTTATTCTATGGAAACTAAAGTATCCCGATTGGAACAAGTCATATCTAGATGCTATGCGCAAAGTTCTCCTATGCCTTGGAAAAGGACTGGTAAAAGATCAAATACGTAGAAGATTTGGTAACAAGGATTGGATTCAGCAACTAATCCGCGATCACATGATCACTGTGGTTACCGAGTTGGGCGGCCCTCATGTACCACCTTTAGCGGAGAAATCTGGACGTTGTGTTATTTGGTTTCGCCAAAAAGACAGAAAAATCCGCAATAAATGGGAATCGTGTAAAAATTTTGTTTGCCTAGAAAACAGAAAGAAAAAAGTATTTATTGTACAGTGCAACACTTAAAAATTGTTTTACTTCAAAAAATGTTCTTTGGGATATCGTTTCTGATTTGTAAATTTTGTTACGATAAATATTTTGTTTATATATTTTATTAATTGTGTTTGATTTAACGTCAAATACATATAAGATATTATAAAAAATTCGTAAAAAATCAATAAATTAGCTGGGGTACAAAATTACCCCAGTTAGTACTTTACGGGTTATGAAGTCAGTCGATTAGGAGGATTAATAAAAACTGTCTGTATTAATGAAAAAGTTAATACAGACAAATAGGTAAAGATCCTGCCAAGTTAAAGAGTGGAGCAAAATTGTGGACGGAACTTCGTCTTATTTTAAATCTCAGTACTTTAGGAGGACGAGATTTTTGGATAGGAACTTGGACCTTATTTTATAAGGTGTTTTGATGGGATATAAGGTTAACCAGGAGTTTTAAACAAAAAACTTTTTAAACAGACACAATTTGTGGCATGGGTTTGAATTTTAATAAGAGCTTTTTGCCTATATCTTTTTAATAATTTATGTCTTAAATGAGAGGTTCCCTAGATAACCGGTATAGAGACAAAGCTGTCGCAATTACTTTTCAAAAAGTAATTTAATTACAACTAAAAATTACTCTTCTAAGTAGTAGTAAATTACGATTACCAATTACTAACATGTTTGTTAAAGTAATCCAATTATCAATTAAGACTAAATTAATTAAATATTTTAGCAATTACTTTATTTAAATTACCAAATATATTAAACAAAAACACAAAACAAATAGAATATTTATACTAATGTGCATCAAACGCGCATGTCACACTATTCCAACTGCTTTCTCGGCAAGTTTAACATTAAATGACTCTAAAATAAAAATTTATTTTTATCCTTCCCCAAACATTAACAGATTTTTTCACAAAAAATAGTGTAAAAGTGGTGAAGATAAGCATTAACCAAAAATAATAAATTGGCGTGGAGGCGGCGTTCGCTGGATTCAAAGCGGCCCGCCGTGTTTTAAGTTGCTCTTTTTAGCTGGCCAAAATTCCGTTAGTTTTTTTTTAAGTGGTAATTAAATTTCTCGTAGTAACTCAATTACTTATAGGGTAATTAAATTAGTTTTTAAGTAATTTAATTACTTTATAAGTAATCGTATTACTTTCTAAGTAATTGAATTACTTGGCATTCGTGAAAATCAAATACCAATTACGATAACATTATCCTATTAATTAATATTCCAAATACAATTACCTTTTTGAAAAGTAATTGAATTAAAATAATCCAATTACCAACACGTAACTAAATATAATTTTTCAATTATTTTAATTTAATTACCGACAGCTCTGTATAGAGATGCTTGAGAACAAGTTGAACAGATTTGCTGTGACATTCGCTACCAATAAAATATTTCAGAATTATTAGAAATTTTGTTTTGTAGAATTAAAATAGTTCTAATTTAAATAGCATAATACATTTTTTATCTTTCTCAAGCAACATAGAATTTTAAGCGAGCAAGGGTTTATCTAAATTATTCCAAAGTCATTGTAAGAAGCTTTTATTTTATACGTAGTTCAATTATATCCAATTAAATATCTATGAACTGAGAACGATGGGGAAGAATTTTTAATGAGAAAGTTTTACTTGCTGTGCTGCTATCAAACAAATACCTTATTGTTTGATTTAACCATTAGGTACGTATATAAAGAGCCCCAGTTTTAAATGTTTTTTTTTGCCTTTGTGCCCTTTATATAGTAAATTAATTAATAATTATTTTAGATAAATTATTAGCAACTTATTATGCACTGCAAAAGATGAAACGAAAAACCTATTTTAAAAGATAATTTAAAAAGATATTTATGTAAATAGTTTTTTTTTAACTCGTTATGCCTTTACAGCGGTATGTGTTATACAAAGTCATGTATGTTGGGGTAACTAGCAACGAGATGCGTACTTAAAGGGAAATATTGACATTAAAAAATAAAACTTATTATTATAATTAAGAAAAGCTTAGGAATGAAAGTGGAAGTATTATTGGTATTCATTTAGGACGTTTACCCCATAAAATAACAGGGCCCGCTCCAGCGATTACGCCGCCTTGAACAAGAAGGCAACTGACCGCCCCTTATAAATAAATCTGCTATTTAAAATAAGAAACCAAATTATTATAAAAACGTATAATTAAAAAAAATGTAACTTAATTAACAGTAACTAGAGGACAAAACAGTATAAATTAAAAAGTACGTACCTATGTTTTTACAAATTGTTAACCAGGTGCATTTTTAATGGTGTTCTAAGAAAGTTAATGTATATTTGCAATCACAACTACAGAAATAAAACTTACATCCAATATAAAAATTAAAGCAAAGTAACATTAACTACGGTAAACTCACAGAAAATTTTTTCTCACTTTCATTTTAGCAAACTTTTGTAATACTTTTTTTAAGTTTATTTTATCAAAAATTTCATGCTCAATCGCCAATATTGCTAAACCATTAAGGCGATCTTGTGTGGTGGTGGAACGTAAAAAGTTCTTTTAATTTAAATTTTAAAAAAAAACTTGAAATTTTAATAGTCATTTAAAATTTTTAAGGCAAACTAAGGTTTGGGAAAAAATTTAACTTGGGTTTTAATTTGTAATTGGTTTCTTTTTAAAAATGCGGTGAAAATTTTTCTTTAACAATTTTTTAAAGTTTTTGAAAATATTTAAATTTTTGACCGTTTTAATATTTTTTTCATGGTTTTTAAATGATATATTTTTTAAGAATTAAAAATTTTTTAATTATGGTTTAAAAACCCGTTTAAGGCTTTAGGTTTAATTGTAAAATAAAAAAAATCACTTTTATTTTCTTTGGATTTATCGTTTTTTTTTCTTTATAAGAAATTTTTTTTTTTTCTTCTACGCCCCCGTGGGTAGTTATTCCCAAAAAGGAAAGTAATTTTTACCTTTTTTGTAAAATTTTCTTAAAATTACCATCAAATTAAAAAATTTTTCGTTTTGAAAAATTAGTGAGAGCTAGGATCCAATGTTTGGGCCTTGTTTTTTTATTGGCAATTTTAATTTTTAAAAAAAAGAATATTAACAAAAAAAATGTTTAAATTTTAAAATTTTTTTTACCAATAAAATTTTAAATTCAAAAAAATTTTGTTTTGTAGAATTAAAATATTTAATTTAAATAATAATAATTTTTTAATTTTAAAAATAAATTTTTAAAAAAATTTATTAAATTTTTAAATATTTAATAATTTTATTTTATAAATTAATTATATAATTAATATTTAAATAAAATAAAATTTTAAATAAAAATTTTATGCGTTTGTTTAAAAAATTTATTGTTTGATTTAACCATTGGTCTAAAAAGGGGATTTAAAATTTGCTTTTTTTCCTTGGTTTTTAAAGTAAATTAATTAAAATTATTTTGAATTTTTAAACTTTTATGCATAACAATTAAAAAAAACTTTTTTAAAGTTTAAAAAAGTTACTTTGAAAAATTTTTTTTTCCCTCGCTTCGGGTATGTTTCCAAAAAACCCAAGGGGTTTAATTTTAGGGGGTGGGGGGAAAAATTTAAAGGGGGCCCTTTTTTCATTTTTAAAAAAAAAAAAACTCCCCCCAATTTTTTTTTTTTGGAAAAGGAAAAAATTTTAAAATTTTAAAAAATTTTACCCCTTTTTTAAAAAAAATTTAATTTTTTTTTTTCGTAAAAATTTTTTTTTTTAAACCCATTTCATCTTTTTTTTTTTTTAATTTTTTTTAAAAGTTTCCCCCAAAACAAAAAAAAAAAATACCCAAAAAAAAATTTGGGGGAAAAATTAAAAAAAAACCCTTTGAATAAAAAAAAATAAAATTTTTAATTTTTCTTTGCAAAAAAAGAAAACCCCCAAAAAGGTGGGGGGATTTGGGTTTTAAAAAATTTTTAATTTTTTAAAAAAAGCCCAACATGTTGTTTTTTATTATTGGAATAGAATGTTAAAGCATAGTTTGTACTTACTTGTGAAATGATAATTTAGGAATATATTCGTCATTTTTTTACACATTTGGCACTGCCTTACCATTTTAATTTATTAAAAGTACTTACACAAAACTAAAATTTATACAATTTCCAAAAATTCCCCAACACCAAACCCATTTAGAAAAAAAACGCCATATTGAATGTGTCATCGTCGAGCAAACCCCGAAGGTGGCGGAAGTACGCTTTACGAAAAATCCGCTGTTGTCACGTTGTCGCGCCTTTATTAGTAGCTGTCCAAAAACAAAATGTTATTTTGACATCATTTTTTTTCTGGTTATACTTTATATAATAAATATAACAAATATTATTCACAGTTTAAAATACAATAGTTAATGTAATTTTAGGAATAAATAAAGTAAAATTTAATCATAATATGCTATCAAGTAAATGAAACAAAAGATACTTGGCAGCCACGCTTTACGACAAAATAGTATTTTTAGTAACCATTTTCCCGAGTTTTGGTGGATTTTATTGTTTTGAGTACAGAGGTTCATTCATCGCTAGGCAGAACCTTAAAATGTGCGTTTATGATGCCACGCTTATGCCAAATCGATTCTAGTTAAACTAACAGCTCATTGACTAGCAACGACATGCGTACTTAAAGAAAAAGGCTTGACCATAAAAAATAAAGTGGAAATGTTACTAGTAGTCATTTAGAATGTGTACTCCTTTAAAATAATAAAAGCACATTAGTTAGTCAAACCGGGAAGAAAAATTAAAACGTAGTTAAGAACCCCTCAGACTATCAACTCGGTGACTTAAGTGTTAACGCCTCTGGTCCCCTCTTTTTGTTTTTATTTTAACAAATATATTTTTTTTTAATTATTAATTTAAACATATTTTTGTTATTTTAATAACAAAAAACATTTTTGTTTTATAGTTTTTTTTCATTTCTCACTCTGTATCTGTATAAAACTTTGAGCATATACCTATCTTGCCGCTTGTCCGTGTTTACAGCGTTCGATAGACCAAAAACGCGACAAGTCTAGTACTTTTCCCTTGCTTTACGTGTTAATTGGTCGCTGGGAAGTGGAATAGTGAGAGAGAAGTGTTATGGACGATTCAGGTTTCTTTCTCACACGCTTGTCCGTATCTTCAAGCGACAAGGCTGCCTCTACTAGTTTTATGTTACAAAACTGACCAACTGTATTGTGGCCATCTAGTAAGCCTTTGCATACTGATGCCGGATATAACCGACAGGAACCAATATGTGCCTGTGGCCTAGCGATGCGACATCGAAGCCAAACATCGGTGTTAAAAAGGCAACATCGAAACCTGACCATCGATGGTAACGATATATCGAACATACAACATCGATTTTTTCTAACATCGATGGTACGATGCGATGGTTCGTTCAGGTTTGCTTTTTAACATCCATAGCGTACCGCCAACTTCAAAGGGGGCCCAAAAGAGCCGCGACACTATGACCTTTAGCGGAGTGCGGCTCGGCTCGGAATTAAGAAAGATTTATTAAATTTAAAAAAGGCTACTTATTTTTATCTTTAAAAATTAAAAATATTAATTAATTACATAATATAACAATAATATTAATTACATAAATTTTTTCTAATAATATTAATTCTAATAATAAACGTCTTAGTTTTTATACAAAATTGCAGGTAGTATGTAAAAATGCGAGGTTCAGTTCGCTTAAAGCAGTTTTAAACGTATGATTAAAATTTTTGTACTTTTTTAAAAAAGATTTCTTAAATCTTATAAAACATTTAATTTTTATTTATTTATAAATAAATGGGCAAAACCTTTATTTCATCGATGTTATCATTGATGTTTTCGATACCCGACCATCGATGGCAAAACATCGATCATCGATGTTTTTAGACCATCGCGCATCCCTACTGCGGCCTGCCGACGGATATATCCGTTCAAGGTTATTTTGTTTAATGACACATGTGCCGTTCAATTTCGACCCTGTTAAAAACCTACACTTAAGGAGAACCTACCGACGACTTTATCCGACGAATTTACGCAGAGTGTATGGCCTGCCGTCGAGATAACCCGTCAGTGCCGGAAATATCCGACGGCAGTCGAGCAAGGCAGTAACCAACGTACTAAAACTTCAGCAGTGTCAGGTAACCGTCAGTTCGTTCAATCATGTCACACAGGGAGTCCAGTTCGTCGCATGGTCCTAACCGGCCGAAAAGGCGTAAGGTAGATAGTGCCACATATTGTGGTTTAACTGAGGAGGACGTAAATAGTATAATAAAAAATGTAGGAGGTGAAGATATTTACTGGTCTGACGCTAGTGAAGAAGACCCCTTTCTCGATAGCGGAAGCGAATATAGTCCATCTTCTGTGGAGTCCGAGAGCGATCTGGAAGAATTAGAACCGGAACAAGAAACAGAACCGGACCAAGAAAATCAGGACCAAAAGGTAGGAAACGTAAAACCCCATATTACTCACCAAACCGATCTGGAAATAATTTGGACAACAAATGACTTTTTTCCAAAAATTCACGAATTTGACGCAACCAATAGCGGCGTAAAAAACGAAAACCTCGATGAAAACTCAAAGGAAGTTGAATATTTTCTTAATTTGTTCACAGAAAAACATTGTGAATATTATTTTGGAAGAAACAAATAATTACGCACGCCAACAAAATGCAAATAACTGGAAGCCTATCGAACGTTCCGAATTTTACGTTTTTTTGGCACTAACATTGCTTATGCCTTGCAATTAGAAAGTGAAAATGAAGGAATATTGGTTCAGACACCACTTACTTTTACTCCTGCATTTAGCCAACATATGTCAAGGGACAGGTATTTGCATTTCTCCAATATGAAATCGCCCCACCTGATGATAGGTTGTTCAAAGTTAAGAACGTACTAAATATACTGAAAGAAAATTTCCAGTCTTAATTCTGTCCATTTCAAAATTTGGTTATAGATGAGAGTATGGTTTTAAATGACGACTTAGTTTTAAACAGTATATTAAGACCAAGAAATATCGTTTCGGAATTAAACTCTATATATTGTGTGATTGCAAAACAGGCATTGTTTTAGATTTTATAATATACTCTGGAAAAGATACTAATATAAAAGCCGAAGACAAGGATAATCTTGGTACTTCAGGGGCTACAAATAAAATATAATAAAGCCGTTATGTGTTCTGGAATACAACAGTCAAATGGGAGCTGTCGACAGATCAGATATGATGCTGAGTAGCGTGGACTGCACTCGAAAATGCCTAAAGTGGTATAAAAAGTTATTTTTCCATTCGATTGACGTAACATTGCTAAACGCACATGCAATGTTTTTCAC